>SKCR01040645.1:0-42160 GCA_019454045.1 Zanthoxylum bungeanum
GCGTAGATTTCTTAGAGGCTTGTTTCTTTCTTCCCTTTCTATTTTTCTTGCCTTTGTGAGGACCAGAGACTGCAAGAACAGCCCATTTATCATTTCTCTCAACCTTCAAGATGTTTTCAATTTTTTCCATAGTTCTTTAATTAGCCATGAAGCTCACTAAGTGACCTAGTTGATCTAATCAACTTGTTCATGTTGAAGTAAAAAAAATGAATCCCTTGAAGGCGGGAGTCAATGATTGTAGGATCAAATCCACCTTAACGTTGAACGTTAGTCCTAGATCAAATGTATCCGTTTGATCAATCAAATTAATCATTTGGAGCACATGATCGGAGACTAGAGTCTCATCCTTCATCTTTATCCTGAATAACTTGCTAGTTACATCGTATCTAGCAGTTTCACTACTTTCACCATACAACTCTTGTAGGTGTTCCATGATTTCCACCGAAGAGTCCACCCTCTCATATTGCCCTTGTAGAGTTGAGCTCGTAGAGGCTTTGATGTAGCTTCTTACCTTAAGCTCATCATCTTTCCAGTTATAATAAGCAGCGGTCTCTTCATAAGGGGTATCATCATCAATAGGATCGAGATCTTTCATATCGAGAACATAATAGAGACATTCGTAATCCAAGATAATCTTGAGCTTACGACGCCAATCTAGAAAATTAGGACCAGTGAGTTTATCTTTGTCAAGTATTGATGCTTGTGGATTCATTTTGTATCACATACTCTATTGAAAACAAAGGTTTGTTAATGATTTTGTAATAAGTATTTAACCAAAATTTAAGGTCTTTTAAATAATTCTTGTAACATCCCACCCGAAGCTAGGATGCTACCGGCAGGAGACAGGAAAATCCATCTCCATAAGCCTCTAATTCTACTAAAATTTCGGCATGAACTTTGCTAAAAATCATGAAACCTGGATCCAAGTCTAGCACCTCGAGGTGTCCTAATATTAAATCCAAAAGCAATCATCTCAACTCATGCAAATAGGCCTCTGGCCCGAAAAATCTTAACTAATATGTAAATAGGCCTCCGGCCTGACATAAGACAAATAACTACAAATAACTACGTGCTCAGCACGATTAAAACTACACGTGTGATAAAAATAAATAAAACTAAGGTTGTGGGAGTCCAATCACACATCCCAGAACCATACAACGACTCAAGTCCGACTTGACTGCATCGAGGTGATCCGCTGTCTGCAAGATGTCAAAGGAAATCTTTTAGCTCTTTAAGTCCAATGTGAACCTGCAAAACTAGCAAACGGCCGGGGTGTGAGCTATAAAGCTCAGTAAGTACTCACATCTTATGTAAATATATCAAATGACAACAAGAACTTAAATAGAAATCAGACATATGTAAATAAACAAACTTATAAATCACATCCTTACCCGATGGCCGTTTACTTATGTTATACCTGGATAATTTACTCATTGAACTGAAAGAAATAATGAAATGAACTTATCTTCTCGATTTCACACTAAACCTCAGATCTACGGAATTCTGGCATCTCTCATACACCAATCTAGAAGCATTCATCCACGTACATACATACTCTTTTTCCGCACTGTAGCTATACTTTATATACTAGCAACATCAAATTTTCTTCTAATCGGAACTAACTTATTATCTACCAAGCCACCCAAACCCACGACTAAGGCCATCCCAAACCCGTGGTGGTTTAGTCAGCTTAAACTATGGCCGGTTACTTCATATGAGTTACGTGAGCTAAAAAGAAAACATTTTCCAACTATGATGTGTAAACTTTTACTAAAACACTGAGCTGAAACCTCAGACCTCTATACAATATAAGATACTGACGTTTGATTCCATCCATTGGAATCCTCACAAACTGCATTCTTAATGTGATAAACACCTAATACTTAACCCTTACATAAATATTACAAAATCGATCATGCATCTCAACATGTAATTTATACAAGGTACATACTTATAGCATACTACGATCTTACCCATCAAATCAGAACTAGGTATGGCTGAACTTCTATATCAAAGAAAATATCCCTACATGAAATTCCAATTTGGTAGTCTGTTGGAAATCAATTCTTTTATAAGAGTAAAAAGTTATGTACAAGGATTATCATGAAAATCTCCATGTATCTAAAGCTAAAATTATCTTAAGAAAGCCGACTTTTCTGAAATCTATTTTCTTATTTGAAAACATGTTTTTTTCTGTAAAACTTTATCAGAAACTCTATTTTATCTGTAAAACTCTGATGCTTTTCTGCAAAAGTTTATTCTCGTGAAAACTTTTTTATAAAATTTATCATTTCTCAAAACTACATCTCTGAAAACCTTTTCTCTGAAAACCTGTCATTGGAATCTATCTTTGAAAAACCTAACGCATGGGGACGTTACTTATCGCCGTCCCCCTATACGTCTAACTAGAGTCAGGAGTGCAAATTCATGACATTGGGGCGTTACGTATCGCCGTCCCCCAAAGCATGCCACTACCTATCCCTGAAATTAGTGGTATTGGGGCGTTACGTATCGCCGTCCCCCAGGCCACTGAACTAGAACTGGGGGTACGAATCTATGCTACCCTCCAAGCTCTGAATCTAGGATCTAGGGGCATCTGTCATCCCTAGTCCTGAACTAGGATATAGGGGCGTTACGTATCGCCGTCCCCCTAATCCTCTATATGTGCACATGTGCTTTCCGTCAATTCCATATCTGAATCAAGTTACATACTGAGGTGGATTTTCCCCATGTCTCGAAAACATAAAACTCAGGTTCTAAAATCATTCATTCAAAAACTCAACATCCAATAAAACTGTATTTTAGAAACATGATTTTCTTTAAAACAATTGAGACAATATCTGGCTAACGCCCTAAGTGCTTTAAAATAAGTGTGATATCAAGACATATAAATAAAATGAACTTTGAAAAGAAAGGTCCACCCACTATAACTAGGATCCAGGGGCGTTATGCATCGCCGTCCCCCTGGTCCTGGGTCTGTATATGTCAATGTGCATTGTGTCTCCCTCTGGGTATGCAAAATGCATATGCATCATCATATCAACCCTATGATCATGTAAGTCATGCAATTAAATGCAATGCAATGCAATGACATAATCCATATACATAACAGCAAAGTCAACCACTCTCTATTACGAGCTGGTGACATCTCACTCGTCCAATACATACAAAATGGACCCGTACCCCATTTCAACAAACGCGTCTATATGGAAAATGCCCGCACGTGTAATTAAACATATCAACACATTTCATACATTGGTTCCACACTTAGACAAGAACTAAACTGAAGTCTGGAAACTTCGTTAAAACTCTTTACAAAACTTTTACATCTCGCATACTGAAAACGCGTTCTACTAGGAGATATGTTTAACTATGAAAATGTAACGACAACTTGTGCTAAACTTTTCATGCTGATACTAGCTTGCTATCTAGAAGCCCGACACTATGTATACTTTTAGAAAACCTGTTTCTATACGTGCTCTTTTATGAATCTTATATACGGTACCTCAGAAAGCTCTCATTTCATACTCTTTCTACGACTCCATAACTACTGCTACATATTTCTACGAGTGTGAAATCTACACTCATATCTACATACATATATAAATATACAATCGGCAAGATCATTGTGAGGTACTTACCTGAGGTTCATGCTATTCTTTCTCTCTCTTTCTCCATCTGTCACACAAAATACAGATAGTTAAGGTCGTTAATCATAGAAACTTACTTAGAACATAAACTCCCCAACTTTCTGGGAAAAACCAAATTAAATCTGTTTTTAGTGATCTTAGTTTCTTTACATAAAATACATCATTTTACATTGTTCTATATCCTTCCAGTAGCTCAAATATGTAAAATACGCATTTCCAGAAAATCCTCTGAAAAGTTTTCGAAAACGCTGAGGAAGGATCCTAAGCCCTCTGAACCTTTCTGGAATTATTCAAATACTAGTATATCGTCATAATTAACCTATACCCTTAATTACGTTCATCAAAGCACAAATGCGTGTGAAACCATATTTTACCGGAAACCCGCTTGACTTATCGGATCGATCGAATTAGCTCCGATTTCTCTCGGATTCTACCAAATGCACATATTAAATACAATAATGCTCAGACAACTCAATTTATATCATTACATTACTCTACAAAGCTACTGGATACATCCGAACATTTAACTATAAACTTGAAATTTGCAGATTTTTATCGGGAGGTCTTACCGAGATTTCGAGGCCATATATGGACTCCAAACGACCCCACGAACGCGTTGGAATCAACAGAATTCCGATCGGAGTTACTGTTCAATGTGGGTCACTATTCATATGAATCTTCCTTCCTTATTTTGTGTGCAACCGAGCACGGATCGAAAAAATCATCATTGACATCCTGAAGTACTCTTCGAGGGCTTCGATTTGGCGGGTGGCTTGGGTAATGAAACGAGGCGATGAGCCGGGATCGGAACACCCATGTGCGCACGTCTTCAACTCTGTTTCTCACCGTTGTTGGTGTTTTCTGCATCGCCGCCGGCAGTTGGAGGATGAGGGAGCTCCGGCGTATCTTTCTAGGGTGGTGCACCGACCAACAGTGGCCGGGGTGTGGTCGGCGCAAGCAGAAACCGAAGAAGAGAATTTTAGGGATGGGGGGTCGAGTTTTAGAGTTTTAGAAATTTTACCATTTTGATAATTTTTGAAAACTAGGGAGTATATATAGACAATTCGAAAAATTACATTCTGACCCCCGAAAATTACAATCAGGCCCCTATCATGGGGCTTTCACAAAAATTTGCATTTTCGAAGCCCTTCTACTGCAAATGTCGAAAAGTGTTCAACATAAAAGTTGTTCGTCTCGGAAAAATGAGTATAATGGTTTAAAAATAAGCTCAATCGGAGTTTGTTTGCTATCTTTATAGCCGAAAAAGAAACATTTATGAGTATAATAATAAAATCAGAATTCGCGTAACCGCTTCTCGAAATCACCCATTTTCCAACGCGATGAAACTTCACTTAAAAATATTTCAATCTACTTTCCAACACCTAGAGCCTTATTTTTGAATATCAATCAGTTCCAAATTCCAAACATCAATTTGAAAAGTTTCTAGAACCTTTCCGAAAAATATTCGGGATATTACAATGCTGCTCTCACTAATTTTACTCGAATTCCACACTCCCTTATGTGGAAACGGAAATATTATTGGATATATTTCTAGTTGGACGTCGAGTTCTCATTGCTAATGTCATGCCTCACCTAATGGGTATTGGCATTTCATTTCCAATGAGTCAAAACTCATTTTGTTTGTATCTCTATACAAGGCTCAACATTTCCACCTCTAGCGAACAATATCTTACCTAATGGGTTTTGACATCTTCACTAGTTAAGCTAGGCCCAACACCTTTCACCACGTAACACATTTGATTGGCCCTCACCTAATGGGTTTTGGGTTTGCAATTCGTAGGCTACATATGAAGGGGTTTTATAGCGGAAATCCGATAACGTAGCGGAATAGTGGAAAATCAAAATTTTCCGATTTCAACATTTTTCTCGGATCAATTAAATAAACTTATTTATTTTATTATCCAATCATCAAATTTTGAAAAATTACACAAGAGATCAAATTTCTTAGTAATTACCGAATTACCCCAAAACTTTGTAAATTGATCATTTTAGTCCAAAAATTATCAAATATAATTTTGGATGATTCTAAATCATTTCTAAAATGTTTTTCAAGACATCTAATGCATCAAAATCAGATTTCACACAAATCCCCAATTTTTTTAGCAAAAGCCGAGAACACCCCAAGATTTTCAATTAATTGCAATTTGGTCCTTTTTGTTCAAAACATGCCAAGATCAAATCCAATCAACCCAAAATTTTACATGCATCATATACACTCCATAATACATCACATATATGAAAAGCCCCAAATTTGGAGTGGGTTAAGAACCCTAATATTTCAATTTCATCAAATTATCCAATTTAACCAAATCTTCAAAATCGAACACTTTAATCTATTAAATACTTCACCAAACAAGCCTCACCACTTTGAAATAACTCTAGAACAATTCTAGGTCACCAAGGAGTGGCTTACTAACTCTAGAATGACAACTTTGATTTTCAAAGAATCAAAAGTAAGGCCTTAAAACAAATTATAGCTTACTTACATGCATCAATCTTTCATACAAGTTCTCAAACAAATAAAAAAAAACTATAAGAAAAGAGAGAACAAAAAGAAACACAAAATGATGCCAAGCATGTTAGAAACAATTTCCATGTTGAAGGCTTTGAATAAATACTTACAAAAACTAAAGATTTTCAAGCTTTTTTCTTTAAGTCTCCAAGCTTCTCTCTCAACTTCTTTTATGTTTAATTTTGTGTATTTGAAACTTATGAAACCCTAAAATAAAACAAAACAATTTATACCTCCAACCTATAGCTTGGCCAAATTTGGTATATGTCAAAATATCTAGATATTTATTTTTTGTGTCATCAATTTGCTTTATCAACTTGTAAGCTTTATCATTAAACCATTTAATGAATTCCTTAAAGTCAAATAAAGCAACTAAAACCATTTCCATAATCATCACAACTTTAAGATATGTATATTTTAATTAATTTAATCATTTAACAATTAAATAATTAAATAATTATTTAAATATAAATATATTAAATATATGTATTATATTTATATTAAATATAAAATACATATATATTTATGATATTAGTCAAATATCTCAATTTGACAATTAATTAATATGCATTTGATAAAATCTAATATTAAATGCAAATACACAAAAATTAGGAAATGACTATTGGGTCTCTTCATATGTATTTTTGCGTTTAACCTTTAAACAACTTATAAATAATCAGTATTTGCCCTAGTGCTCTACGAGTATATTTCATTAGTGAGACTCTCTAGATTCAGGCATATCCGTCACAAAATCTAATTTTGTGTCCATAATTTACCCACCCATAAATTATGACGACCACAGATAATATCGCTGAATCATACAGGTCGAGGTCATGGAAAATGTATAATTTCTCTGTCACATGTATTCAGATATATCCCAGAGATATAGATGTAAACGTCAAATCTTTATAGGGACAATCCCATCGACGTCTCTATTAGCAATCTAAAAAGGAACATTTAGAACTGACTTCTAAAATGTACCACGGGCCCATGGTTTTTATCTGATTGCTAATCATAAATGGACTACCTATGCTATGTACACAGAACTGACAGATCCTATCTTGACACACACAGGACACCCTGAGGATCTATCCACACCCAACGAACAGGCTGAAGTCTGATCTAAATAGATCGGTGACGTGACTGCCATCTAAGTGTGAAGGATGTCTCATGTGCCCACAGTGGTATCTCAAGTCTAAGAATCACAAATGCTACTCAACCCGTGAAGATTCTTATTGACATTAGTGTACAATCCATTAAGAATCTTCGGTGAGTCGTTCAGTGTTTATCCGCTATAAACACCTACACGTCTATACTAATCTCCAAGACTTATGGTTCATTGAGAAATCATTGGAATCATATATGCCAGTATACGACATGTACCGGTCTCAACGGGTTTACTTTACTAACCAAGTAGTGTAAACCTTGACCAGGAACTGTCTGAGAATGACAACGTCATGATACAACTCAATGTCAGTTGCGACGCTTTTGCAACAGTATCATGACTAGTCATCCTAAGGTCTATTACGTCTTTACCATATTAAAAGATATATTATATTATAGAATTTTCTTGTATTATTCAAAATAAAACGTTTTACATAAGTATTTTCAAGGAAATACAAATGGGAATTGGCGCTCTGAGCACCAACCCCAACAACATATAAAAACAAATCAAATAGTACTTAAATATATAATGGTCCCTCACCTAATGGGTTTTGGATTACCAAAATATATATAATGGGCTATTTGATTGTGTTGGAAGGTGAATGCTTAATATTCAATCTTGGGGATTATTTAATTATTCTTATCTTATATGATTTAGGTATTTTCTTTCAGTGCGTCTTGATGTTTTTGTATCTTATACTTTCATCGTGCACAAGAACATTTACCACATAACTTTTATGTCTGGCTTTATAATCTTTTATTAACACTTTAATAAAACTGTTCCTTTTGGTTTAAGACAATCCTTCACAATTCGGTAATTAGAGAAAAACTCCTAGAAGATTAGGGGGGGTCCGGTGTGACCACTTAAGTCTCTATCTTCTTAGGCTCTTATCGCCTTGGTGACAGAGTTTTCTTTAGTACCTCTTTGTTCGAGAAAGTCTTAGGCTTTATTGCCTTGATTAATCCTATTACTAATCTTGAAACTTTTAAAAGATTATACTTTCATTATCAATTAATATTTTAATCATATTAAAAAATTAAGAGATATAATCAAAGTTGTATTAGGATTCGTGTGGTGATTTAATTTTAATCTAATTAAAATTTTATTTGGGTTCAACTTCAAAAGAAGTTATTTAGTTCAAAATTATCAACGACTCAATTTCTATTAGAATTCTTTCCAAAAAATAATTTTAATGGAAAAATAAATTCTAATCTTAATCAAATTTTAATTTTGGAAATTTTGTAAAATATTTATAATTTAAAAAAATTATAATTTAAAAAATTATAATTTTCATCTCTGATCGTTTTGGGTATTTATAATAAATCCCTAAAACTTTCAGAATTTTACAAATTGGTCATACTGCCAACCTGAATTTTCAAAATCTGTCCAACAGATTGTTTCTTATAGCAGACGACCATTCCGAATTCCGATTGAGTTGAAATTTTACAAAGTCGTTAGTCCATATGTCTAGTGTCTCCACAAAAACATTTAGAAAAAAAAATTCGATTTTATCAAAATAAAATAATAGCCTAACCGGACAGCTCTCATTAGGATCTCATATATATGCTTTACTTTGTTTTCATCAAACAGCATAACCTCAAAGCTACTGATACCACTGTAAGGCTTTGGGGTTAGCGCATAAGCATCAATGTGACTGAAATTTAAAATTTTCTTCCAAAACCACTTTTAAGGATCGTGGTTAAGTCGTTATTGATGTAAACAATATACTATTAAATTAATCTCTATTAATTTTAACATGCATGCAATAAAATTTTATTTATCAACAAAAATAATATTTACTAATAATAAAACATACATTGAAGTACTGATTATCTTTCTTGAGCCTTTTGAATATCCTCCTTAATTTTTCCCTTGTAATAGTCTAGTTGGCACACTAGCACTACTCTACGAACAAATCGTTCCCATTTCTTTTTTAGGATGCTGAAGTCTTTAGGAACAAATTGGAACTATTCCCGGGGAGAGAGCAAAAACGCAAAACACATTGCTTATATATATTCTTAATGCACACCTTCAGCAACAATTTCCTCTTGTTATTTTTTCTTATTTTTAACGTGAACAGCAACCCTTTGCTTTTATAAGTGAACGATAATTTTTTTTTTTTTTTTGTTATATGTTTTTTTTTTCTAAGCATCAACGTGAATATATATACATAGGGTTTGTTTCAATCGTATCCCAATACAGTAAGGTCAATCCAATATCTCTCTAAATCAAATTTGGTATCTTAAAGATTTTTTCCAAAAATAAAATTAGGATACTTAATCAAATTTAGGAATCATAATTAAATAAAGACTTCCATATTTAATCATAATTATGACTCTAATTAATTTGGGTGCTAGCCCACTAAATTAAAGCCCAATCGATTAAATATTATTTTGGCATAATAATTAATTAACTATTATTTAATTAATTTAACTTATAATTTTAATTAAGAATTAATTAAATTTACATTTAAATTATTAAATATAAATATCAAATATTTATTTAAATAATTAAATCTAATTTTAAATTTCGAATTTATTAATCTAATTAATATTTCCGAAATAGTTCGAATATCCTAATCCAATTAGGAAACACCAAAATAATAATTTATTAACTTTTAATAAACATCCTCGAATTTGACGGAAACTATATTATACGACTGTCCTAGGTTCATTATCGAGTAGCAGTGGAATAATATTAACTCTTAAATATTTCATCTCTATAATATTCCATAGACCATGGGTAATCGCCTAACAGCAAGCCATGACCTCTAGTCGATAAATGAAGTGAGAAAACATATGAACCTGTTAGAATACACTTCGAGCATGTCATCTCATTCCTTCCGATATTTATATTTCTTATCGAGTATGGGATCATGGTAAAGTCAAATCCTTACACTTGACATATCTTTAAACATTATCTTGTGGATTTGATATCTCTAAGATATTGACTACTTTGGCAAAGACTTATATCCACAACTTTGAGTTTCCTTGAAACATCCATAACTTTTATTATTAAAGCTATCAGATCCCATCTTGAAGCATACGTGACTTCGTACGTTAATCGCTTAAGGCCATTTAGCATTTATTCAAAGGACGTGGATAGTCGAATGGGGATATATTAGTGAACCAAGAGTACTATCGCACAAGTCATCATATGATCTCAGATCAGAGGATATGACGACACTAATGTATTATTACGAAGATCAATGACATTAGATAATATTATCATGTGATCTTACGCTTCTGTGGTCGTGTTCGAAATTTCATTATACTAATGAAACATCTATTGTCTGTGTCCTTATGATATGAGACTCATTATCCATTCTATTAACATCATATGTTAATCTAGGCGACACACAATAATATTGGTCAAGTGATATATTATTGTCCTGTATAACAATCACATCTTACTAAGAACTTAATTTAAGACATATATAAATATCATTGACTCTCATAATCGCAAACGTATTTTGGATTAACGATATTCATATGACATAATGTCTTAGGACATACACATAAAATTTGGATGTAATAATGTGTAGTTAACAAATGCCTTTTATTAATAAATAATAAACTATATTACAAATATTATGCCATAAACCATTACATCCATAACTGGTTTTAGGGCATATACTCTAAAATAATCGGCCTAGTAACCAAAGCTCTCAATCGGTCAATTAGCCAAGTCGCCCCAACTAGCCGAAGAAACACCCGAACCAAGGGGCAGTTGCATAAACATGGCCATGCAATTAAAGGATGCAACGTTCACAACAGTTGCTATAAGTAGCACACCACAACATGTATCATAATCTGGTAGTTACCACAACTTGGAGGCACGACATGAGCAGTTGCCACATCTGGCATGAGAGGAATCAAGGAGTTGTAAGACAATGGGATTCAACTGCTTGGGTCCCCTCTGTCAGACTTCAGCCGCCCTAGGCTTTTGAGCCTCCATCATCCTCTTTTGATCAAGTACAAATCTCATTCTATTCCTGCTCAGTGTTTGAACTTCCTTAGAGTAAAAAACCACCATCAATAATTTATTAGTTAGTTATGTAGTTGTAATTTTGAAATAACACTTTCACTAACGGTTAGCACTTGCATCTTTTTGCAGGTATGCCCCGTTTGCATTGAAAGGGTAACGATGAATATGGTTGATCACATAAAAAAACTGCATGGAAACTTGTCAAATATATCCTTCCTCTACCATATTAGACTTGAAAAGTGTCATCTTTATTTCTGCTCTATTTCCATTTTGGAATTTCTTGCCTTTGATTTAACTGGTTTTAGTTATTTTAATTTTCGCATATTTTATGTTTGTTGATGGTGGAAATCAAGACATAATACATCAAGCAATTGGCCAAGGACAAAGATGGGATTTCCCTTTTCCGAAAGGGAAAGATATTCAGAAGAAATGTTAGCCACTCCTCGGCTCGGCGGAAGACATTGACATGATCTCCCAGATTTGGGCAAACCAGACTAAAAGATTCAGTACGAAATTCAGAAGCCGACCATATCAAAATATGCAGTCGACCATACTAGGTCGGGAAGGGAAGTCAAAATCTATCCGGTCAGGAAGAAAGGTGTGATGAATGTGGCCAATGAAGAATTGATTGTAGGAAGCTCCACAGGTCGTCTGGCCGACCACTCAACAACCGACAGAAGCCTTGAGATTATAATTTCCCTTTACATGTTTCATCTCCCGGAAACACCCACCAAGCGGTCATCATCACTAAATGCATGTGGCAGTGAGAAGTCAAACTGATGCGATGGGATGTCAGAGAGCAGGTTCACTTTCGGTAAGAGCAGGCCTAGGGCAGCGAGCTTAATAAATAAAACAGATTCACGTGGAAGACTCCGCAGAATAGGGAACAGTAGCCGCCTTAGTTTTTTCCGCTTCAAACTTAGTATATATGTGAGGAGAGGTTGTAAAGAAAAAAAAGAAGAAAAAAGAAAAAAAAGAGACGGAGACACAAAAAAGGAGAGAGAGAGAAAACTTTGTAATTCTCTTTGTAAAACAGCTCGGCTCCCACATTTCCCGACCACAAACAGGTCGGCCTGAGCCCATTTCATTAGTAAAAAACCACCTGTTTTGTGCCCGTGGATGTAGGCTGGGTTTAACCCGCCGAACCACGTTAACTGCCCGTGTCAATCCACATGTTTTTCTCCCTCCGTCGAAGTTTGCTTTTGGTTGTCCTCATAACCAAACAAATTCACTGCTGAAGGAAGGTTGAATCCCGAGGACAATATATTTTCGTAATTGTCCCTGAGACGAAAACCAGCCATCAACAATTGGCGCCGTCTGTGGGTATTGAACAAGAAGCAACTTGCGTAATGAGACGATGGTGGAAGGTGAAAGCTGTGATTTTCACAAGCAGCTCAACAACAGAATAGGTGGGAGTGGAAAGGAATTGGAGGAAGCAAGACAGAATGGGAGGAAGAAAGGGTCCATATGGACATAGATATTTTCTTGTTGAAATGTGGAATGAAATGTAAAAATGTTGGCCAACGGACACCCATCCGGGGTGAATTGTCGAATGAAATGTAACGAGGGGGATGGGATACATCCATTGGCGACAGCTGACTAGTCTCGTCAGTAGGAAGGAACTACACTTCCTGAACTTCCGATCGCCAACTTCGTAAGTTACTTGTGCTGAGGGACTGATCAAGGAGCTAGTCAGCCAAGGGCAAGGTGAACGCCCGACAGGCGAGGTGTAAATTGGTGAGGTGGTCTTCCCTGAACTAGGAAGAAAGAAGGTAAAAGTCTACCGATAAAGCCACCCAGAGCAGAAAATGAAGACCTCACCCAAACACCTAGGGATGCGTTCAACGAACCAGGCACCGGGGAAATGCATTGTTGAAGGAGCACCGACGGAGTGCCTGGTTCGGCAGACCATGTGATCCAGCTCGAAAACCTTGGGATCAAGTTTAGATCGAAGGGTCCCAATGGAGCGCCTGATGCAGGAGCCAGCTTGAGTGTGAAGTTTACAACTCTGGCATATGTATCGGGAGTTTTCAGAGCTCGGGTCGGAAGATGCGGTTGGACCGTGAAGTAGAAGATAGAAGAAAAACAAATGTAAAAACCTCTCTTAAAATGTCCCACAAAGAGTTGTAAGAAGGGCAATATGTCCTTTAAATATGAATAAAACTCTCTTTTTTTTAAGAAACTTGCACATCTCGCTTGTTTGTTAATTAAACGCGAAAGTTGTTTTCATTATTTTTTTTGACATGCTCGATGCGAAGGTAATAATTCGAGGTCAGAAAGGGCACTAAACCTGTGGCACGCCAAACACATGTGTCATTATCAGACCCCTGGGTGAAGTGCGCCGACCTGACTCTTTTCATTTTAAGTGGGAGATACTACAAGGGATGAAGTCCATGATGGAGCGCGTGAACCCCTCGTGGTAGGATCGGACTCCTGAGGCCGGGGCGTAATTACCCCATGACTTGCATACATGTCAAGGCTCGGGGTTGGATTTGTCCCCTGAGGCCTCTGTGTGCCACCAGCTTGGGGCTGGATTTGTTCCGCCGAGGCTTCATGGTGTCAAGGCTTGGGGCTGGATTTGTCCTGCCGAGGCTTCTGTGTGCCACCGGCTCAGGGCTGGATTTGTTCCGCCGAGGCTTCATGGTGTCGGATCGGGGCTGGATTTATTCCGCTGAGGCCGATGAGAGATTAGGAATTATGTTTTGGAGACCTCGGGCAGAACGCTATTTTGAGGCATCCGTGCTGTTATTTACACTTGTGATTATCTCATTTGGGGTATGTGCTAAGCCACCCCCACCTTTTACCAATTTCATTCTAAAATATTTGTTTTTTTTTCGCTGGTCTGGTAAGGGGATGCCCGCACCAGATTCAATAGAGCCTTGAAGGTTGATTTGTTTCCCTTCCGTGTAAGTCTTGGGAATTATTCGGTTCAGGGCTGGATTTCGTTCCGCCGAGACCATGAGATTATTCGGTTCGGGGCTGGATTTTGTTCCGCCGAGATCGTGCAATTATTTGACTTGGGGCTAGATTTGTTCCTCCAAGATTTAAATTACTCAGCTCGAGTTTGGGGTGACTCCCACCGAGTCTGATTCTTCATACTAGGGATGTATCATCCCCCCCAGGTTCAAGTGCTTTCCTCATCTCGGTTTTGGGGTGACTCCCATTGAGTCTGATTCTTCAGACTGGGGATGTATCATTCCCTCAGGTTCAAATGCTTTCCTCAGCTCGGGTTTGGGATGACTCCCACTGAGTCAGATTCTTCAGACAGGGGATGTATCATTCCCCCAGGTTCAAGTGTTTTCCTCAGCTCGGGTTTGGGATGACTCCCACCGAGTCTGATTCTTCAGACTGAGGATATATCATCCCCTCAGGTTTAAATTATTTCCTCAGCTCAGGTTTGGGATGACTCCCACCGAGTCAGATTCTTCAGACTGAGGATGTATCATTCCCTCAGGTTCAAATTCTCTCCTCAGCTTGGGTTTGGGATGACTCCCACCGAGTCAAATTCTTCAGACTGGGGATGTATCATTACCCCCAGGTTCAAATACTTTACTCAGCTCGGAATGAAAAGTGTTTATTTTATGGCCAGGCTCGATGATGATTGGATTCAAAATCGAGACATCAGACTCAGGCTCGACAAAATAGATTTCAGCTTTAGTTACAGACACCTCGAGACAAAGATAGGAACTTCAAACGGTCGCCCTTCAAGAACTAAATAACATTGGAACAATGGTCATGGGCTCGGAATATCGACTTTGCTCGGGAAGAAGAGTGGAAAAGACAGCAGCAGGGTCATTGACAGACGAACGACCTAAAATAGTCATAGAAAATAACCTGATTACATATGCAATGATGTCTTCTTCGTGGTTCCAAAACAGCCACCAGCAGGGTGAAAGGTTCAACAACTTTTTATAGTTCCCGGCATCAACTCATAAACTCGTTGATACCGAGAACTAGGGGATAGATGTTGATGGTGGAAATCAAGACATAATACATCAAGCAATTGGCCAAGGACAAGGATGGGATTTCCCTTTTCCGAAAGGGAAAGATATTTAGAAGAAGTGTTAGCCACTCCTCGGCTCGGCGGAAGACATTGACATGATCTCCCAGATTTGGGCAAACCAGACTATAAGATTCAGTACGAAATTCAGAAGCCGACCACATCAAAATATACATTCGACCACACTAGGTCGGGAAGGCAAGTCAAAATCTTTCCGGTCAGGAAGAAATGTAAGATGAGTGTGGCCAAGGAAGAAGCGATTGTAGGAAGCTCCACAGGTCTTCTGGCCGACCACTCAACAACCGACAGAAGCCTTGAGATTGTAATTTCCCTTAACACGTGTCATCTCCCGGAAACACCCATCAGGCGGTCATCATCACTAAATGCATGTGGCAGTGAGAAGTCAAACTGATGCGATGGGATGTCAGAGAGCAGGTTCACTTTCGGCAAGAGCAGGCCTACGGCAGCGAGCTTAATAAATAAAGCAAATTCACGTGGAAGACTCTGCAGAATAGGGAACAATAGCCGCCTCAATTTTTTCCATTTCAAACTTAGTATATATGTGAGGAGAGGTTGTAAAGAAAAAAAAGAAGAAAAAAGAAAAAAGAGAGACGGAGACACAAAAAAGGAGAGAGAGAGAAAACTTTGTAATTCCCTTTATAAAACAGCTCGGCTCCCACATTGCCTAACCACAAACAGGTCGGCCTGAGCCCATTTCATTAGTAAAACACCACCTTTTTTGTGCCCGTGGACGTAGGCTGGGTTTAAACCGCCGAACCACGTTAACTGCCCGTGTCAATCCGCATGTTTTTCTCTCTCCGCCGAAGTTTGCTTTTGGTTGTCCTCATAACCAAAGAAATTCACTGCTGAAGGAAGATTGAATCCCGGGGACAATACATTTCCATCATTGTCCCTGAGATGAAAACCAGCCATCAACAATGTTTTTAATGTGGCGATGATGTTATGCTGTTCTTTCTTTAACAAGAGATTAACTGTAATCTCTCGTTCAACTATTTCGTCTTTCATCCTCGTCTGTTTCTTCCTCTAAAATGGCACCTCATCAATGGCTATCATTAATCTACTGCTGATGAGTCCGAAAGTGTAAGCACTAGAGAAATAGCAGAAGATAAAAGCTTGTATGAGAAAACACTTGAAATGTAAGTTTTTTAGTTACGTGCAATAAAAGAATTTCCCTTTCAATGTTTTCTTTTTTTCCTCAAATTTATCATACACAAGAACAAGTTTTGAAGCACCAAGGATATTTTCAGGTAAATATAGCTTATAATATCACGCTTTGAATCTGAAGAAAATTGCAAGCCAACAAAGAAAGGGATGTATCAAGCATAGTTGGTGAAGTGCATGCAAAATTAAGCGGCTAGAGTTGTATGGGAGAATAAGGATGGAAAACAACGAAATAAAAATATAATATTATGAAGAGAAAGAGTTAAAGCAGACAGCGACAGCCAATATGGTGTTATAGTTATGCATTCAATATTGTGAAGTAGAATCAGGATATGGTGTTTAAATTTAATTGGCAAGCATTGAACACTTTTCTTTTTTTTAAATCGTTGGAAACCCCACCGCCAAACTACTCATTTCGGGCTTAAACAGAGCAAATAAAATCCCTTGCTGTCCCAGAATTCGAACTCAGGACCTCAAGGTGAGATCCTGACCCTTACACCACCAAGCCCCTTGGGGACACAAGCAAGCATTGAACATGTGAATCAAATAAACGCACAAAAAACTGAAAAGAGACCTTTTATGTAGAGTGTAAAATGAATATTTAGGAAAAAATGTATCTCAAAATGATGTTTGACTGCTTTTATTATCCCTGCATAATTTACAAAAAGGAAACAAACACTTTTGTCACTGCCTCATCACGTTACTAATTGACAAACGATGAACATGTTAGTAGTTACTGCCCCTCTAACATGATATTTTGTAAATTATGTCGAGTCTTATGAGCGCTTTGATGTATTTTTCGAGACTCAATGGAATTAATAAAATTGGTTTTAACCTGACTAAACTGGATACCGCCTGTATGGTCAGTTGTAATTAATTATAAATTTGACTTAATCAGGATACCGCCTATATGGTCGGTTGGTAATATCACACAAAGTTAATATATTATAATAAGAGAGATATCTAAAATAGAAATAATAAAAATGGATCCTCTAACCCCTAACATTTTCTTTTATTGTACTTTTCCCTTTTTAATTTCCAGTATTTACTTTATATAATTTTCAGCATTTACTTTCCAGCATTTACTTTATGTCATTTACTTTATTTAAGCTTTTACTAGTCTTAGTTATGTGTAGTAACTAAACCCGTTATCTGGGGTTGTGATGAATTCCAATAACACCGGTTTATAAGGGGTTATTTTATAGTTTGGGTAATATAAAGGTTTATTTATTAAGTCTTAAGCTTAATGATTCTTGTTAACTGGCCATTAATACGATTGATGTGGTAAACTTAAAATAAACTTGACAAATGAATTTTAGGTTTCAGCCTTAGACTTAATAGCCCACGATCTTTCTTGAGGATAAATAACCCTTTAATAGATTTCCTTACAGGATAGGAATATACCTGTCAGACAGGGATAGCCATAATTGGAACTTAATCTTAATGAATTCAGATAACTTGGTTGATATATAAATATGATTAATTGGGTTATTTAGGGTATTTGTATCTGACCATCGGAAAAGGCTTTTGCATAAATTCGTGTTCCAGGCTGATAAACCATTATATTGCATAAACATAAAATAACCACTTCATCTTTAAAAAGATATTGGAAGGATTCACAACCCTATATAGTTTTTTAATATTGAATTTTCCCTTAATTTACTTTCACACTGTTTTATTTATTCGTCTTTAGTTTAAAGTCACCATCCAATCAAACAACCAATCCATTATATACTTGTAAAAATTTGGCTTCATAAATTAATAGCTTATGTATTAAGTCCTCGTGGGATCGATACATTTATACTACTTGAACGATACATGTTCTTGTATTATACGTGTGTGATTACGCCGATTAAGTTTTTGGCACCGTTGTCGGGGACTTATTTATCTTTCACTGTTAATTTTGAAGTTAGATACCTTTACTTGTGTTTATTTTTTTTATTTATTATTTCTATTTTATTGTGTTTCAGGTTCTCAAACACTACATGAGACGAACCAGAAGATTTGAAATTTGTCCGCTTGACCCAGAAATTGAAAGAACCATCAGACACTTGTGATGGGAAAGGCGAGAAGGCCAAGAAGCACTAATCAATATTGAACCTGAACCTTTGGAAGTTGCACCACCAATTCCCATTCGAGACAGAACTATTCCGGTGGTTGACAGCTTCATTTCCTGTATTGTACTTCCTCCCTTACCAGCAAATCCGTGTGACATCAAAACATGCATTCAGATGATTCAGCAGTCAGTTCAGTTTGGGGGGAATGCAACTGAAGATCCTAATGCCCACATCAGCAACTTCCTGGAAGTTTGCGGGACTTTCAATTACAATTGAGCGGCTGAAGAAGCAATGAGACTGCATGTTTTCCCATATTCCTTGAAAGATAGAGCTAAGGCTTGGCTACATTCATGACCAACAGTTTCCATCAAAACTTGGAATACTCTAGCCATAAAATTCCTTATAAAGTACTTTCCACCAGCCAGAACTGCAAAGCTAAGGAATGACATCACATCCTTTGTACAACATGACTCAGAATCCCTATGTGAAGCTTGGGAAAGGTATAAGGATTTGCTCAGAAAATGTCCTCACCATGAGATTGCAAAGTGGCTACAAGTCTAAACATTCTATATGGACTTTCTGGACTGATGAGAACCACAATTGATGCTGCTGCTTGAGGAGAATTAATAGAAAAAGGAGAAGATCAGGATTGGGACTTAATTGAAGAAATGGCCAACAATAATTCCTTGTGGCCAATAGAAAGAAGCATGATACAAAGAATTGTTGTAATTTATGAAGTTGGAGCCTGACCAGTGCTTACACACGCGTATAACGAAAGCGCACGTATCGTTCAAGTAGTATAAAAAGTATCGATCCCACGAGGACTTAAAACCTAATCTATTAATTTTATGAGGTCAAATGATTACTTGTATGTAACAGGTTGATTGATTGATTTGAAATGATGAAGGTTTTGAATTTAAAACAAGTAAATAAAATTGCTCGAATGTAGGTTTAAGAAAATTCAATATTAAAAACTATCTAGGGTTGGGATTTCCTCCAATATCATTTTAAAGATGAAGTGGTTATTTTATGTTTGTGTAATAAATCGGTTTACTAACCTGGAACACTAAATTATGCAAAAGCCTCTGTCGATGGTCAGACGCAAATACTCAGTTTAACCCAATTGAACCATATGTCTATGTCAACCAAATTATCTGGATTCATTAAGTTTAAGTTCCAATTATGGCTACCCCCGCCTGACAGGTATATGTCTATCCTGTAAGGAAATCTATTAAAGGGTTATTTATCCTCAAGGAAGATCGTGGGCTATTAAGTCTAAGGCTGAAACCTAAAATTCATTTGTCAAGTTTATTTTAGATTTACCACATCAATCTTATTAGTGGCCAATTAACAAGACGCATTAAGCTTCAGACTCTGCTATGAGCAGGATACTGACTTCACTTGAGATTAATCTGTGGATTGGAAACGGGACGACAATCGCTGTTTTAACCGTACATACCTAAGTTTAGGAACTACCCTTCGGGTATGTACTTAAATTAGGAAATTGTTATAATGTAACTAGTTTGACTAGAAAACATTATCTCTATATCAGTGTATAATCCGTTGCGGATATACCTTTATATTCTAGAACACTAAATTATTTTATTATATAAAGATGATATTGAGATAAAACACATTAGATGTGAACAACATAATTTAAATTTAGAATATAAATAAATCTCACACGTATAACATGACAAACAAATAGCTCAAAAATGATTTGATCAAGTTGAAACTTGAATGTGGCATTGTTGTCTAGGACACAATTAAACATGACTCATATATCCACACTTTTGAAGAGTGGGTACTCGGACTAATTTGATTCTATTCAAATAAATTCTACGAATCTAGTTTATTGGGCAATGTGCCTATAACACTATTTACTAGGTAAAAGTGTAAATGCCACTGATCTGTTAGCCATAGTTCATAGTGAAGCAAGTGGGCCCATGTCTAGCTAGGCTAGATGTGGATATGAATATTTCGTGAACTTTACGGATGTGGCATCGCGTATGGTTATGTGTTTCTTTTGGAGAACACAAATCAGAAACTTTTAGAGTTTCAACACGAAATAGACAACAAATCGGCTAAAGTATTAAACCGTCACAGTAAGACCGTAATGGAAAATACTTAAGCAATAAGTTTCTCGTATACTTGAAAGAGTATAGTATTCTTTAAATGAGGACTCCTCCCGAAACATGTCAGTTTGACGGTGTGTCCGACAGGATAAACCGAATTTTGTTGGACATGATAAGGTTAAACATGAGTCGCTCTGAGCTACCATTTCCTTCAACGGATACGCTAAATAGTGCAGAACTTATTTAAAATAAGGTTCCATAAAATCTGTTTGACAGATAACATATTAGATATGAATCGGAAAGAAACCGGGTTTCACATTCCTGAATATTTGGGTATGCTAGGCATACGTTTGGATGATACCAAACAAGGACCCAAATTGGATAAGTGCCAAATGTAGGTTATCCTAAGGATACCATAAGTATTGTACTTATACACCTCACAAGAGAATAATTAGATTGTTACTCACCATGCGGTTTTCCTAAGAGGAATACCGATATGCAGTGGTAAGTGGGAGGATAGTAAAACTCGATGAAAATCGGAGTAATATTGTTCAAGGCACCGAATTTTAATGGAATAAAAATAGTTCATCAAGGATGAAACTATACCATTAATCTTCGAATACACAAGAACCGCGTAGGTCAGAGAGAGTCAGAAAACAACTTGGGGTATGGGTTTCTGATCTCACCTCATAAAGATGTCTATCTTATTGAGGAATAACAACTGACTACGTATGAGGAAGTGATACAAGGTATCGACTCCCTATTATGGAAAAGTGCCATAAAGTTCGAAGTAGATTCAATGTAGATCAACCATGTTTGGATACTAGTTGATGTACCGCAAGGCATTGTGCCTATTGGTACTATATAAGTCTTCAAGGAAGACATACATGGATGGCAACATACCAACGTATAAAGTTAGGCTTTTAGCGAAAAAGTATCGTTATCAACATTGTGTCGATTACGATTCAACCTTTTACCTGTTGCCACGGTAAATCCATTTGGATAATCTTGTTATTCGATCCATGATTGGATTGAAGCAAGCATTAGGTTCTTGGAATTATCGTTTTGATGTAATCATAATGATTTATGATTTAATTCAAAACGAAAATGATTCTTGTGTATATAAAAAGGTTAGTGTGAGTGCACTGACAATGGTTGTCCTATAAAATAATGATAATATGTCATTTCTTGGAAATGATATTCCCATAAAATTACTATCGGCGAAAGCTTGGCTTTCGAAATACTCTCAGAGCAACCGTACATTGAAAAATGTACGCGACCTGGTGTCTCATACGCTTTGAGCATATAGATTCACAAACAGGCCAATCCGAGTGATAGTCACTAGATTGAAGTTAAGAACATCCGTTAGTATCTTAGAGAACTAAGGATGCTGTCTTAATCTCTGGAGAAGGAGAACTTGAAGTGACTAGGATTACTGTAGCAAGTTTCCTAACCGATAATGACGACTAAAAGTCGCAAACGGTACTATACAGTTTGAATAACGGTACAGTGAGCTAGAAATCTTCCAAGCAAGATACTGTTACCGAATAAACAACAAATGCTAGTTAATTGCAGAGCTGAGGCAACAATAGAAGCTATCTGGGTAAATAACAAATCTAATTAGATTAGATATAGTTCTGTTAGCAGCTGAGCTAGGCGTCAGCACAGGCTAAAGAATTAATGGTCTCATCAACGATTCAGATAAATACTTCTATATTCATCTGATTCGTTCGGATCATACATCGTGGTGATGTGATGATCGAATAAATCAAATCAAGATGATATTCATGCATATCCACTGACGAAAGCCTTTTCTCAGCAATTTGAGCCAACCGTACATAGTTCGGGTGTCAGGCACTCGAGTGACTGGCTATAGGCCAAGTGGGAGATTGTTGGACAATTATGACCCATAGCATCACTATTTGTACAGATCATGGTGTTGTTGTACAAATTAACTATGTGACAAAGGAGATTGCACTCTTATCATTTGTGATTAGATCACCTAGATATTTAAATGATAGGAGGTCCCTATGATTTGTTCCTGGATGGAGAATGATATGAGACAGCATCAGTCCACGAAGGATAAATCATTAAATATCCCTAGTCAGAGTATTATCGAGATCGGACATCGATAAATACGTAAAAGACTAGTATTACACTTGTGCGCGTTGTGAGGACACAACGGCTTAGTTCTCATATTTTTGGGTATATGATACTCATGCAAATGTAATAGGAGGTTGTGTTTTACCGATGGTACGGGAAACAACTTCACTCTGGATAGACCCCCTCGGAATTCCATTGGTAGTATGACTATGTGTCTATGGAAATACGAAATCAGGGTTGGCATATTTGGTCTTAACCTGAGACTTGCACCGCTAATACTTAAGATAATCAATATACTTTTGTTGAGGTCGTCCAGGACTTTAACAGGTTCTATGTACGCCAATGCTGGGTATATTGATAATCGTAGTGCGTTGGGTGTGATGTCGAGATGGAAGTATAACTCCAGTCATATGGAGATGATGGTCACATAGGATACGGAACTCGTTCTCTTAAATGCTCGAGCTATCGGGATATTATGACTAGGTCATGTATATCCGATTTTAGAGACTAGTTACCAGACATCCGATATGTGCTTCATACGGGGCAGACACAATTCAAGCCCCAGGCCTAGCACGTGATCATCCGATACTGGATCGACATACACAATACCACGTATACTACGCCTGATATAGATCACATACTCCTATAAGGATATTTCTAGAGAATTGGGTAGGCATGGCGCTTTGCTAGAAGCCAACCTTGGCTTGTAAATCGGTATAAACGTAGTACGAGGTACTTACGTGTTCGGATAGTCCAATGACCGTATTTACTGCCAATATATCAGGGGATCTCATGGGTCGCTTCCTGAACATTCACCGATGATGTATGACTCGTACTTTATTAATCTGGGATTAATTAGATGAGAGAGAAAATTAATCTAGGATTAATTACGGAGATATTTTATCTGGGATAAAATATTAATTAAAGAGAGAGAACAATTAATTTGGAATTAATCGATAAAATAATATATTTGATATATTATGCGAAATTGGATTTCGACGCGGAATTAAAATTAGATTTTAATTCGGGCGAACGAATTAATTTATAATTAATTCGTTAGCGATATGAATAGTGATTTCGCTAGGCGTAATCGTTTAATTACGTCGCGACGGAAAATTCGTTAATTTGGAATTAGCAAACCCGAGCCCTAATGTGTTTGCGAGCGCATTCGTATTTCGAATTCGAGTGCGTCACGCAAGTCACATCAAGCGTCAAATCACATGTCACTTTGAGTGATGTGACAATTTGATTGATTGATTTTAGGGATTGACATGGTAGCTGAAAAGCATTAATTGTTTTTTGCTTTTTGACTTTTTTAGTAAATGGAATATGATTTGTGTATTTGTTTTTGTTTTGGAAAATAAAAATAAATATATATATAAAACATTTCCTTTTCTTTTTCTCTCTCTCCCAATCGGTTTCTAGGAAACCCATCTCTTTCCCTCCACTTCTTCTCTCTCGGCTTTAAGCCATTTTCTTCTTCTCCTTCTTCAGATCTTGGCTTGGCCGTGAGAAGCAATGAAGAAGACTTGGTGCTAGCACACAAATGGGTTAATACAAATGTGATAGGGCACTGAACACATGAGCATGGAATCGTTTTTGTAGCTTGAAGCTTGGAGCTTCAATGGAGTCATCCGTGGCTGAATCTTGGAGGAACAACAAGCAGTGAAATCAAGCAGCCCACTGCCCAATAAGCTCACTGCCGAGCTTCACCATGGAGGAAGATTGAAGTGTTCTTCATCGCGTTGCAAGATCCGATCATTGTGAGTATGTTTCCGCCATTCTCATTTGTGTATTCATGCGTTTTTCATGCTTGTTTGATGATTCTTGGGACCTAATTAGAAACCAACAAGAGAGTCTCACTAATAAGATATACTCGTTAAACGATAATACATGCATTTGGGATCTTTCTGTTGGTTTGGTCTAAGCTTCCCAAGATCATCAATTATGCATGAAACAAGTGTAAATACATCCAAAGGAGGTGCGGAAAAACTCACATTGATCGGTTGAGATGCTTGCGGTGATGAAAAACCGAACTGCCCTCTCCATGCTCAGTAGTGGGCTGCGCAAATGGTGGGCTGCACGGTGGTGGGTTGATCTCCTCCATGAAGAATCGGCCATGGACTCCATTAAAGCTCCAAGCTTTGTGATAGTCTTCCATGCTCACGAACTCACTGCCCTATCACCTTGGTATGCCTCCAATTACTTCTCCATTATTGCTCGGTCAAACCAGAAAAATAGAGGAGAAGAGACATGAGAGAGAAGAAGAAGTTTTGGCTCCAAAAATGAATACCGAAAAGGAGAGAGAGAGTTGGAAAAAGAAAAATGTAATAGGTTTATATATTTTCCAAAAATTAATAAACTATTTACTTTTTAAATTTCAAAAAGCAAAGCATTTAATGCTTTCTTTCAATCACCTCAAATCAACTCACATCAATCAATCAAATGTCACATCACTCAAAGATACATGTGATTTGACGCTTGATGTGACTTGCGATTTGACGCTTGATTTGACTTGCGTGCCGCACTCGAATTCGAAATGCGAATGCGCTCACAAATAATCCCGGGCTCGGGTTCCCTAATTCCAAATTAACGAATTTTCCGTTGCGTCGTAATTAAATGATTACGCCTAGCGAAATAACTATTCACGTCGCTAACGAATTAATTCTAAACTAATTCGTTCGCCCGAATTAAAATCTAATTTTAATTCCGCGTCGAAATCCAATTTCTTATAATATATCAAATATATTATTTTACCGATTAATTCCAAATTAATCGTTCTCTCTCTTTAATTGATATTTTATCCCAGGTAAAATATCTCTGCAATTAATCCCAGATTAATTTTCTCTCTCATTAAATTAATCTTAGATTAATTAAAGTGCGAGTTATACGTCATCGGTGAATCTTCGGGGAGCGACCCATGACCTTGTTGGCAGTAAATCGGGTCGTCGGACTATCCGAACACGTAAGTACCTCGTACTATGTTTACACCGATTCACAAGACAAGGTTGGCTTCTAGCAAAGCGCCATCCCTACCCAATTCTCCAGAAACATGCTTACAGGAATAAGCGATCTATATCAGGCATAGTATACGTGGTATTACGTATTTCGATCCAGTATCAAATGATCACGTGCTAGGCCTGGGGCTGGAATTGTGTATGCCCCGTACGAAGCATATGTCGGATCTCTAGTAACTAGTCTCTATAATCGGATAAACATGACCTTGTCATTTTTTCCCGATGACTGCAGTACTTAAGAGTACTTGTACCGTATCCTACGTGACCATCATCTCCATATGACTGGAGTGACACTTCCGTATTGACATCACACCCAACACACTACGATTCTCAATATACCAGTATTGGTGTACACAGAACCTGTTAAAGCCCTAGACGACCTCAACCAAAGTATATTGATTGTCGCAAGTATTAGTGGTGCAAGTCTCAGGTTAAGACCAAATACACCTACCCTGTTTTCGGACCTCCATAGACACATAGTCATACTACCAATGATCTGTACACCAACCCTGTTGTCAATAGTTATTTTGTACAACAACACAATGATGTGTACAAATAGTGACGCTATGGGTCATAATTGTCCAACAATCTCCCACTTGGCCTATAACCAGTCACTCGAGTGCTTGACACCCGAACTATGTACGGTTGGCTCAAACTGCTGAGAAAAGCTTTCGTCAGCGGATTTTCATGATTATCATCTGATGCGATTTATTCGATCATCACATCGCCACGATGTATGATCCGAACGAATCAGATGAATATCGAAGTATGTATCTGGATCGTTGATGAAACCATTAATTCTTTAGCATGTGCTGAAGCCTTGCTCAGCTGCTAAGATAACTATATCTAATCTAATTAGATTTTATCGACCCCATAAGGCTTCTATTGCTGCTTCAGCTGCAGCAATAACCTCCTTTTGTTGTTTCTTCTGTAACAGTATCTTGCTTGGAAGATTTCCAGCTCACTGTTGACCGGCGTAAACACACACGTATAACGCAAGCGCACGTATCGTTCAAGTAGTATAATAATATCGATCCCACGAGGACTTAATTCCTACTGTTGTTATTAATTGTTGAATCTATTTATATACAAATATCTAATTAAAGGGAGAATAGAATTGATTGCTTGATTGATTTGGTTGATTGAAGATTTTACAAAATAAATAAATAAAAAGATAAAAGAAAATACTAAGGAAAATAAAAGATAAAAAGATATTAAGGTTGTGAATTCTTTTAATATCATTTAAAAAATGAAGTGATTATTTTATGTTTGTGTAATAAATCAGTTTACTAACCTGGAACACTAAATTATGTAAAAGCCTCTTCCGATGGTCAACTACAAATACCCAGTATAACCCAATTGAACCATATTCCTATGTCAACCACATTACCTGGATTCATTAAGTCTAAGTTCCAATTATGATTACCCCCGCCAACAGGTATATTCCTATCCTGTAAGGAAATCTATTAAAGGGTTATCTATCCTCAAGGAAGATCGTGGGCTATTAAGTCTAAGGCTGAAACCTAAAATCCCTATGTCTAGTTCATTTTAGATTTACCATATCAATCTTATTGGTGATCAGACAACAAGAAGCATTAAGCTTAAGACTTAATAAATAAACCTGTAAATTACCCAACTATAAAATAATCCCTTATAAACCGGTGATATTAAAAGTCATCACAACCCCTAATTACTAACACATAACTAGGACTATAAAATAAATACATAAAATAAAAATACTGAAAAGTAAAATAAAATAAAATAAAATGCTAAGGTAAAAGGAATTACTTTTACTACTACTAATTTAGATATCTCCCATAAAATAATATATAAACTTGTGATAATATTACCAACCGACCATTCTGGCGGTATCCTGATTAAGTCAAATTAAGTCCAACCAGCCATTAAGGCGGAACCAAAAATAAATTTACCAACCGACCAGTCTGGCGGTATCCTTGATTAGTCAGGTTTAAAACAGATTAAAATTAAATTACCAACCGACCAATATAGCGGTATTCCTTATTAAGTCAATATTTTAATTAGTTAATATTATTTTTAAGGGAGATTAATCTAAATAGCAATAGTAGAAGAATTACCTTTCACCCTAGCTGAGGAAATTATTTCAACATGGTGAATAGTAAAAACTGTAAAAAGTAAAAAGTAAAAATTAAATTACTATTATTACAAAAAGTAATTAAATTATTTACAAAACTAAAATAAAAAAAACTAAAAATAAAATAAAATCTAAGAGAGAAACTCTCTCTAGAGAGAGAATCAAGAGAGAGAAGGTATATGAATATGACGCGGCCTATTTATAGAATTTTTTGTCACTGTCTCTAGAGAGAGAAAGGATCAAGAGAGAGGAATTTGTGTCGTGCTGACGTGTAGGAATTCTTATATCACGTTGGGATCTGTGTGTTCTCACTGTTGTGCGTTCTGAGACGATGGTGCGCTCGATGTGTCAGCGCTGCGACGTGATCTGTCATAAGGCTGAGGAGACTGGCATGGCGGCTAACTATTCACGCGACACGTGTCAAGGCAGCTGACTCAATGATTGTGATGACGTCTTGATGACGTGGCGATGACGTGGCGCTGACGTGGCGTGGCGGCTCTGTTCACTGTCGGCACAATGGATTGCGACACGTGGCGACACGTGTCATGCTCTGATTGGCTGAGGCTGATGTGGCAAGTTGACTCGGTTGCCTGCTGACGTGGCTGATGATGTGGCACGACACGTGGCAAGTGACTTGTTGACCGATGACATGGCTGATGACGAGGCGACACGTGTCAAGTCAGAGTGTCGGCAGCATATGATGTTGACACGTGGCACGGCGCACGTTAGCAGATCGGATGTGATGGTGACACGTGGCACGGCGCATTTTAGCAAAGTCAAACTTTTCAAATTGTTGACCCGTTGACCATGGCGCATTTTAGCAGAACCGGCACACGCTGGACGTCGCGGCGCGCAGTGCTTCAGCGTCGCGACGCGAAGAAGACCAAAATATCCTGTTGACGCATTTTTGTCCGGTTTTGCCCCAAATTGCCTCTAGTGCTGTCCAAACTTTATTTATCTGCAAAATAACAATAAAACATATCAAAACGTTCATAAAACTCAAGAAACTATACAAAATATTAAGTTAAATGAGTGGGAAATAGTGATATAAATACCACTCATCACACCCCCAAACCTAACATTTTGCTAGTCCTCGAGCAAAATACAAAATAAAATAACATAACAAAATTTAACTAAGCCACTTTCGTAGGGATCACGGTTGCATTTAGCATATGCAACAAGCCTTTAAACCCCTAGGTGTCCCTAGTGGACGAGTGTAGTCTCGTGAGGGCTTACAGCAATGATACCCACAAACATTTTACAAAAGTAAAAAGGTATTAAAACTAATGCACACAAAAGCAAAAAGACAAGCGAAAAGAGAATAAAGAAATTAGTGACTAATCAGGTGAAAATTCTACTCCAAGTTATTAGTTGTTTTGTTTCTTTCTAAATTACCGAATAAGTAAATTCTCCGATTGTTTTTACCATTCTCCATATACACAGCTAACAAAATATTAATCAACTCATTTTTGCCCACAACAGTCATAAGTGCAGTTGATAAGAGAGTAATATTTTTGTCCTAAAGTTCTATCAGATTTCACACCTTTTTGTAGCAATGGAATAATTTTTTTTTTGATTTTTCTGATTTTTTCTTTGATTTTTTTTTTATTTTTTTATTTATATACAATACCTTCCGTCTATGTAGCGAGCTTTGGGTTGGTGGCTCCCAAACCAGTTAGCTTTAGGGCACCAGGTGTTAAGACACCCCTACGAACTTAATTACTCAGACTTCAGATATATATATTTTTGCAGCATCTTCGATCCATGTAACGAGCTTTGGGCCAATGACTCCCAAACCAGTTGGTTTTAGGGCACTAGGTATTAAAATACCCTTACAGACTTAATAACTCGGATCTCGGACGTTTTTTTTTTTTTTTTTTTTTTTTTTTTTTTTTTTACTCCATCACTATTTAGAGATGCTTCCTCCAATTAAACTATAGCACTGAATATTACAAACTTTTCAATTTTAGCTCATGTCCGTATGTTTCCATGTAAGTTCATAATACCTGTCAACTGAACATATGAAGATCCATTTAGTCAGTGTTAAGGAGAATTCACAAATTAAATAATTCAAAATGAAATAAACAAAAATTAACTTATTTCGAAATAGGTTTGAGATACGTCTCAGGAGTGGAAATTCCTTACTCGGCTATCTTTTACCAATTCCATCTTTTTAGTCAAAATAAAAACACAAAAAATGCAAAATATTTTTGTAATTTTTGAAAATTTTTCAATTTTTTTTGTATTTTTCGAAAAATTTTGAAATAAAAATAAAAACAACATACAAACTAAAAACAAGGTACTAATCAACTAAATCCCTCCCCCAAACCTAAATGAGACATTGTCCCCAATGTCTTAAACAGTAAAAGGAGAGTTAGAAGGTTGTACCTGGTTAGCTGAAATCTAAAGGAAATTAAAGGTTAAGGTCCAGATTAATTCGACGCCTCTTACCACGATCGTCCTCAGACCAATTTATTTTTGATAGGATAGGGTCAACTTGTGGTTCATAGGCTATAAGTTGGTCTATCAGATCCGGAGCAAGTCTGGCAGTGAAGAGGAGGTCTTTCATAGGTTTTGACACGAACCCATTTCTCCGAGCATCATCAAGAAACACACAAAGAAAATCATAAAATCCATCAACGTTGAGTAGTCCAATTGGTTTCTGGTGTATGTTCAGGTTCGCCCAAGATAGTACAATAAAAATTTCCTCCAATGTACCCAAACCACCTGGCAAAGCAATAAAAGCATCAGCACGATTAATCATTTCTACCAAACGTTCAGACATACCTGATACGATTAGTTCCTCTCCGTTTGATGATCCAATAAGATTTGCCTCTGCCAAGGGTTTTGGGACGATTCCCAAAACGTGACTGCCTCCTTCCTGTACGGCTTTTGAAACGATCCCCATAAGTCCGAGATTTCCTCCGCCATATATTAAATGCATATTCCTTGCGGCTAAGACTCGACCCAACTCCTGTGCTGCTTCTATGTATTGTGGTTTAGTACCAACAGTACTACCGCAAAACACACAATGTTTTCAACTCGTCTTCTTGAAGTGGCTTCCATTTTTCTATGTATTTCTTTTTCAAATTAGGATGCCTTCAAAAGTGCAATGACGGGCTGAATTTATAGTACCTGAAAAAGGGTGAGTAATAATAGCAGAAGTATCTTCCAGAGGACGTTTGTTAGCTAAACAACAAAAGAAATCGTGAAAGGTCAAAAAGTCTGGATCCTGTCTACGAAAATAAAGATAATTACAACAGAAAAGCGAATCAAAGCAATAATTAAGGTAACAGAATTGTGTATGCAATACGCCACTCGCTTAGTATAAATTCATTAGAATGCGTCTCAAGATTTCATTCTTTAATCAGCCATTGCTAATGAATTGTTTCTCATCTTTGCTTGCCAAACACAATTCCTTCTGTCTTAAAATGCTTTGTTTATGCCTTTCCCTACAAAAATAACACACAAAATTAAAAAGTTCACATAATATGAAAAATAAAAACATTACACAAATTGCATGGGTTGCCTCCCTGCTAGCGCTGAATTTTTCGTCTTCAGCCAGACGTGAATGAAATTCATCTGTTAAGGAGGTTTCATGTTGTCTTGGATGTCCGATTAAGGACAATCCCGTGAGCGTTGCTTTTGAAGGGTCTCTTCCAACGGTAAAGTGGCAAAAGAATTTTGTTCTATTCAGTGCTCGTTCCACCTTTTTAATCTTTGTTGCTCCAGTAGTACCTGAAAAGAGAAAGAAAATTAGGAGGTCTCGTATGGTGTTTGACTTGGATGGAAATTCCATTCTGTCAAGCTTCTGGGTGATATCTTTGATTTGTTCTCCCCAAAACAGCGATGTTTTTCTTGAATGCTCTGGATCTTTATTAAGTTCTGACAGTTGCTCCTCTATTTGCTCTGTTTCTAGCTCCACCTGAGGATGAAAAGATGAGTCAGACATTAGGTCTTCATCCTCTGATTCGGGTGAATTGATTGGCTCAAGTTGATCTTCTTCAAACATTTGTGAAATGGAATCTCCAAGATCTTCATTTTGAGGATACAGAATTCCATCCTCAACTTTTGATGCAGTTGGTAGAATTATTTCAGCTTCATCCTCGTCAGAATCTGAATAATAGAAATCAAATCGAGACTTTGCCGGTTCAAGTTCCTGAACTGATACCTCTGGTTGTTGATACTGCTCAGCCTCCTCCTCTGTTGACGTGTCATTGTGAAATGATTGGTACTCGAAGGCTTCATCAGTGTCATCTGGAAATGGTTCTTGAGGTATATAGTTCTGGTTTTCTGTTAATTGTCTGATCTGATTTGTCATTCTCTGTATGGATTCTGTTTGACTCTGAATTTGTGCATCAAATTGAACTGTCTGTTCTTTGAACATGTGAATCAATTGATCTTCTTTGGATGGTTCTGGTTTTTGATAAGGATCGAAGGAAGATGGTGGATAAGATGAAAAATGTGATTCTGTGAAATGTGATGGCTCTTCGTACCATGAAGGATCTTGATAGTTCTGCCACCCTGGATGGTAGTTGTATTCGCAATAATCGCTTGGGTGGTCACCATTACATATGTCACATATCCACATTGAATTCTGTTGAGCAAATGTAGTATTGTTTGGTTCTGGCATCCAGTGATAATCATTGGGCTGGACAACAGGCCTCAGAAAACCGGACTGTTGCTCCCAGATGTGGGGTGTATCTTCTTGTAAAGCACGTAGTCTTTCAATCTCCCAGTATTGTTCCATTTTAAGTCACCTGAAATCAAAAGGAAGAAATAAAAATTACAGATAAAAATAAAAAAATTAGATACAAGTAAATTAGATAGCTTCAAAATTAACAACTCAAGAAATATAAGTCCCCGGCAACGGCGCCAAAAACTTGACCGGCGTTAACACACACGTATAACGCAAGCGCACGTATCGTTCAAGTAGTATAATAATTCGATCCCACGAGGACTTAATTCCTACTGTTGTTATTAATTGTTGAATCTATTTATATACAAATATCTAATTAAAGGGAGAAGAATTGATTGCTTGATTGATTTGGTTGATTGAAGATTTTACAAAATAAATAAATAAAAAGATAAAAGAAAATACTAAGGAAAATAAAAGATAAAAAGATATTAAGGTTGTGAATTCTTTTAATATCATTTAAAAAATGAAGTGATTATTTTATGTTTGTGTAATAAATCAGTTTACTAACCTGGAACACTAAATTATGTAAAAGCCTCTTCCGATGGTCAACTACAAATACCCAGTATAACCCAATTGAACCATCCTATGTCAACCACATTACCTGGATTCATTAAGTCTAAGTTCCAATTATGATTACCCCCGCCCAACAGGTATATTCCTATCCTGTAAGGAAATCTATTAAAGGGTTATCTATCCTCAAGGAAGATCGTGGGCTATTAAGTCTAAGGCTGAAACCTAAAATCCCTATGTCTAGTTCATTTTAGATTTACCATATCAATCTTATTGGTGATCAGACAACAAGAAGCATTAAGCTTAAGACTTAATAAATAAACCTGTAATTACCCAACTATAAAATAATCCCTTATAAACCGGTGATATTAAAAGTCATCACAACCCCTAATTAACTAACACATAACTAGGACTATAAAAATAAAATACATAAAATAAAAATACTGAAAAGTAAAATAAAATAAAATAAAATGCTAAGGTAAAAGGAATTACTTTTACTACTACTAATTTAGATATCTCCCATAAAATAATATATAAACTTGTGATAATATTACCAACCGACCATTCTGGCGGTATCCTGATTAAGTCAAATTAAGTCCAACCAAGCCACCATTAAGGGAACCAAAAATAAATTTACCAACCGACCAGTCTGGCGGTATCCTTGATTAGTCAGGTTTAAACATTTAAAATTAAATTACCAACCGACCAATATAGCGGTATTCCTTATTAAGTCAATATTTTAATTAGTTATATATTATTTTTAAGGGAGATTAATCTAAATAGCAATAGTAGAAGAATTACCTTTCACCCTAGCTGAGGAATTATTTCAACATGGTGAATAGTAAAAACTGTAAAAAGTAAAAAGTAAAAATTAATTACTATTATTACAAAAAGTAATTAAATTATTTACAAAACTAAAATAAAAAAACTAAAAAATAAAAATAAAATTCTAGAGAGAGAAACTCTCTCTAGAGAGAGAAATCAAGAGAGAGAAAGGTATATTGAATTATGAAAATTCGCGGCCTATTTATAGAATTTTTTGTCACTGTTCGGGGTCGTCGCGACGCCAAGGATCTCACGTCGCGACGCTGGATTTGTCGACGTGGCACGCTGAGGAGACGACACGTGGCATGGCGGCTAACTATTCACGCGACACGTGTCAAGGCAGCTAAGACTCAATGATTGTGATGACGTCATTGATGACGTGGCGATGACGTGGCGCTGACGTGGCGTGGCGGCTGACTGTTCAACTGTCGGCACAATGGGATTGCGACACGTGGCGACACGTGTCATGCTCTGATTGGCTGAGGCTGATGTGGCAAGTTGACTCGGTTGACCTGCTGACGTGGCTGATGATGTGGCACGACACGTGGCAAAGTTGACTTGTTGACCGATGACATGGCTGATGACGAGGCGACACGTGTCAAGTCAGAGTGTCGGCAGCATATGATGTTGACACGTGGCACGGCGCACGTTAGCAGATCGGATGTGATGGTGACACGTGGCACGGCGCATTTTAGCAAAGTCAAACTTTTCAAATTGTTGACCCGTTGACCATGGCGCATTTTAGCAGAACCGGCACACGCTGGACGTCGCGCGCGCAGTGCTTCAGCGTCGCGACGCGCGAAGAAGACCAAAATATCCCTGTTGACGCATTTTTTTTCCGGTTTTGCCCCAAATTGCCTCTAGTGCTGTCCAAACTTTATTTATCTGCAAAATAACAATAAAACATATCAAAACGTTCATAAAACTCAAGAAACTATACAAAATATTAAGTTAAATGAGTGGGAAATAGTGATATAAATACCACTCATCACACCCCCAAACCTAACATTTTGCTAGTCCTCGAGCAAAATACAAAATAAAATAACATAACAAAATTTAACTAAGCCACTTTCGTAGGGATCACGGTTGCATTTAGCATATGCAACAAGCCTTTAAACCCCTAGGTGTCCCTAGTGGACGAGTGTAGTCTCGTGAGGGCTTACAGCAATGATACCCACAAACATTTTACAAAGTAAAAAGGTATTAAAACTAATGCACACAAAAGCAAAAAGACAAGCGAAAAGAGAATAAAGAAATTAGTGACTAATCAGGTGAAAATTCTACTCCAAGTTATTAGTTGTTTTGTTTCTTTCTAAATTACCGAATAAGTAAATTCTCCGATTGTTTTTACCATTCTCCATATACACAGCTAACAAAATATTAATCAACTCATTTTTGCCCACAACAGTCATAAGTGCAGTTGATAAGAGAGTAATATTTTTGTCCTAAAGTTCTATCAGATTTCACACCTTTTTATTTATCTGCAAAATAACAATAAAACATATCAAAACGTTCATAAAACTCAAGAAACTATACAAAATATTAAGTTAAATGAGTGAGAAATAGTGATATAAATACCACTCATCAACTGTACCGTTATTCAAACTGTATAGTACCCTTTGCGACTTTCAGTCGTCTTTATCGGTTTAGGAAACTTGCAGTAGTGATCCCAATCACTTCAAGTTCTCCTTCTCCAAAGTTTAAGACATCATCCTTAGATTTCTAAGATACTAATGGATGTTCTTAATATCAATCCAGTGACTATCACTTGGATTAACCCGTTTGTGAATCATATGCTCAAAGCATATGAGACACGAGGCCGCGTACATATTTCAATGTACGATTCCACAAAGAGTTTTTCGAAAGCCGAGCTTTCACCGATTGTTTATGGGAATATCATTTCCAACAAATGGCATATTATTATTATTTTATTGGATAGCCACTGTCAGTGCGCTCCCACTAATCCTCTTATATACACAAGAATCCTTTACGTTTTGAATTAAATCATAAACCATTATGATTACATCAAAACGATAATTCCAAGAACCTATGCTTGCTTCAATCCAAACATGGATCGAATAACCTGCAAACCTTGTTTGCTAGTTTTGGTACGACAAAACCGATAGGATGTTGTAAACATCCTCCAAAAGGTTTCCTTTTCAGGAAAGCGTTTTTCCCGTAAAGCTGACATATTTCATAAATGAAACATGCAGCATTAGCAAGCATTATCCAATGGATTTACTATGGCAACAGGTAAAAGGTTGAATCGTAATCAACACAATGTTGATAACGATACTTTTCCGCTAAAAGCCTAGCTTTATACGTTGGTATGTTGCCTTCCATGTATGTCTTCCTTGGAGACTTATAAAGTACCAGTAGGTACAATGCCTTGCGGTACATCAACTAGTATCCAAACTTGTTGATATATATGGAATCCATTTCGGACTCATGACACTTTGTCATAATTGGGAGTCGATACCTTGTATCACTTCCTCATACGTAGTCAGTTGGTATACCTCAATAAGATTGACATCTTTATGAGGTGAGATCAGAAACCCATACCCCAGGTTGTTTTCTGACTCTCTCTGACTTACACGGTTCTTGTGTATTCGAAGATTAATGTTATAGTTTCATCTTTGATGAACTATATATGTTCCATTAGGAATCGATGCCTTGAACAATATTACACTGATTTTCATCGAGTTTTACTATCCACCCACTTACCACTGCATATCAGTATTCCTCTTAGGAAAACCGAATGGTGAGCAACAATCTAATTGTTCTCATGTGAGATGTATACGTACAATACTTATGGTATCCCTAGGATAACCTACAATTGGCACTTATCCATTTGGGTTTTAGTTTGGTATCATCCAAACATATGCCTAGCATTCCCAAATTTAACAGGAATGTGAAACCCGGTTTCTTTCCCGTTCATTTCTAATATGAAATCTGTCAAACAGATTATAATGGAACCTTATTCAAAATAAGTTCTGCACTGTTAATGTTTTTCCGTTGAAGGAAATGGTAGCTCAGAGTGACTCATGATTAACCTTATCATTACTAACATAATTTGGTTAATCCGTTCGGACACACCGTCAAACTGACGTGTTCCTGGAGGAGTCCTCATTTGAAAGAATACTATATTCTTTCAAGTATTTAAGAAACTTATTGCTTAAGTATTTTCCATTACGGTCTTGCCGTGACGGTATAATACTATAGCCGATCTGTTTGTCTATTTCGTGTCGAAACTTAAAAGTTTCCGATTTGTGTTCTTCAAAAGAAACACATAACCATTACGCGATGCCACATCCGTATAGGTCACGAAATATTCATATCAACATCTAGCCTAGCTAGACATGGGCCCACTTGCTTCATTATGAACTAGGGCTAACAGGTTATGAACTAGGGCTAACAGGTTGGTGGCATTTACAATTTTACCAAGTAAATAGTGTTTTAGGCACATTGCCCAATAAACTAGATTTGTAGACTTTATTTGCTTAGAAACAAATTAGTCCGAGTACCCACTCTTCAAAAGTGTGGATATACGAGTCTTGTTTAATTGTGTCCCAGAAAACAATGCCACAAATTAGTTTCTTCTGATCAAATCAGTTTGAGCTATTTGTTTGTCATGTTATATATTTTGAGATTTATTTATATTCAAAATATAAATGCTGTTATTCACATCTAATGTGTTTATCTCAATATCATCTTTATATAATGAAACACTTTAGTGTTCTAGAATATAAAGGTTCACCCGCAGCGGGTTAAACACTGATATAGAGATAATGTTCCTAGTCAAACTAGTTACATTATAACAGTTTCCTAATTTAGGTACACACCCGAGGGTAGTTCCTAAAGTTAGGTATCTACGGTTAAAACAGTGACTTTCGTCCCGTTTCCAATTCGCAGATTAATCTCATATATAAGTCAGTATCATGTTCAAAACAGATTCTAAACATCAATACATATTTATGTACCACACTTAGTATTTAAATCTAATTTTAATACTAGTAGTGAACATAATTATGACAGACATATTTGAAGTCAAAGCCTTGCTCGTCTTCAATTCCTTCTTGGGATATGTCCTTTTATCTTCCTAGAAGATTACAATGATTTTGCCTTTGCTCTTTTCCACACTCTAGAAGCCTTTGGACAAGCCTTGGCCTTCTAGAATTTTGAAGTAAGGTGCGCCTTGCGCTACTTGCCTAATTGCAAAGTTTGACTTTATCTCATTGAGAATAGTCATTAATTCTCCAAGAATCATTTATTGCAATTTAGTACTTCTAAGATTCTAAGGATAGATTCTTTGAAGATCCTTCAATTTCTTTATCATTCTTTAAGGATCTAATCCTTAGTTCTGATTCAGAAATTAAGGAGTCTACTGCGACAAGCTTGATTGATTAAGCACTTAAGTTATCATCACATAAATCTTCCAAAGATTATGCTCTACTATTTGCTTAACTCCGGGCTTAGGCATAATATGTTATTTTATCAAATAAAGTAACTTATTATATTTCCAGGACCATCCTGAAATGATTCCCAATTTGAAAATTATAGTTGTTTAAATACATTTTCACACAGGATTATGTTTTAAACAATAATATTTCATTTATCTTCATTCTAATAGTCCAACTATTTAATCAACGATTTGTGGTACTATGTATTATATTGATTATTATAGTCCAACTATATAATCAAATATAATTTAAATTAATTAACCTCAATTATATTGATTACTATAATCCAATTATAAAATCAACTGTAAATTGAAATTAATTAATTCAAATATATTGATTACTATAATCCAATTATATAATCAAATATAATACAATCCAACTGCTTTAATTAAAACAACTATTTAAATATTAGTCCAACTAACATTTAATTGATTTGACGAATGTTATTGTTTGAGCGCGTATGGCGAGTAATTGAACGAGTATGCAAATTCAATTCTTGCCTCCCACTATTTTTCGGCGAGCCTCTAACCCTCTGTCGAGTACTCGGGAAACTGTGTTTCCTAGTGGGCTAGGATCCCGTTAAATATCACACAATCTTGACTTTGGCCAACAAATTGTATGATAATTAACTAGGTAGATGTCTAAGATCAATTGGATCCAATCCAATTCCTAGATCCGGTAGGGGGACATCCAAGTCCGAAACATATATCTTATATATGCCAATACATCCAATGTATTACCTAACCTTTTTCCTCTGCATCAACTAAGCCTTGGCTTTGGCACAACAAACTTAGTGATCCCAATCAAGCGCGACCCATTGACCATGGAAAGCTTCGTAATAAATGTCGATGGACAAGAAGTGGTCTTGAATTTGGCCGACCAACCACAACTTGGACAAGACACTGATATGGAACAAAGCCTTCGTGATTCAAACACATCTTCGACAGACAAAGGCCTTGACTTTGGCCAACAAACCAATGCCGTCTCGGATCTTGAGTGAGAATCACTCAATGGAAGGAAAGACGTTTAATATTATTTGAGGGTTTTTCGCGTGCAAATTGGCAACCAATTTATTATCTTTGTTAAGGTCTCATCATCATACACCCTTAAACATGCATTCTAAACACATAATAAAGCGCGTATAATAAATAATAATGATATGCGGATGGATACTTTACATTGATCCTAGATCAAATCTCTCCCTTTCTCTCTCAATCTAGCACAAGTATTTACTTATACCCGTTACACTACACTTCTAAAGAAACCTCATTTACATTGAGGGGAATAGGTGAGAAGAGAATACAAAGAATAAGAGGTGATAAGGCTGGACACGCAGGTCCAATTAATAAATCAAATTTATTATGAGAGAGAAGAAGAAGTTTTGGCTCCAAAAATGAATACCGAAAAGGAGAGAGAGAGTTGGAAAAAGAAAAATGTAATAGGTTTATATATTTTCCAAAAATTAATAAACCATTTACTTTTTCAATTTCAAAAAGCAACGCATTTAATGCTTTCTTTCAATCACCTCACATAAACTCACATCAATCAATCAAATGTCACATCACTCAAAGTGACATGTGATTTGACGCTTGATGTGACTTGTGATTTGATGCTTGATTTGGTTTGCATGCCGCACTCGAATTCGAAATGCGAATACGCTCGAAAATAATCCCGGGCTCGGGTTCGCTAATTCCAAATTAACGAATTTTCCGTTGCGTCGTAATTAAATGATTACGCCTAGCGAAATCACTATTCACGTCGCTAACGAATTAATTCTAAATTAATTCATTCGCCCGAATTAAAACCTAATTTTAATTCCGCGTCGAAATCCAGTTTCTTATAATATATCAAATATATTATTTTACCGATTAATTCCAAATTAATCGTTCTCTCTCTTTAATTAATATTTTATCCCAGATAAAATATCTCTGCAATTAATCCCAGATTAATTTTATCTCTCATTAAATTAACCCCAGATTAATTAAAGTGCGAGTCATATGTCATCGGTGAATCTTCGGGGAGCGACCCATGAGATCTCCGGATATGTTGGCAGTAAATCGAGTCGTCGAACTATCTGAACACGTAAGTACCTCGTACTACGTTTACACCGATTCACAAGACAAATTTGGCTTCTAGTAAAGCGCCATTCCTACCCAATTCTCCAGAAACATGCTTACATGAATAAGCGATCTATATCAGGCGTAGTATATGTGGTATTGCGTATTTCGATCCAGTATCAAATTATCACGTGCTAGGCCTGGGGCTGGAATTGTGTCTGCCCCGTACGAAGCATATGTCGGATCTCTGGTAACTAGTCTCTATAATCAGATAAACATGACCTTGTCATTTTATCCCGATGACTGCAGTACTTAAGAGTACTAGTACCGTATCCTACGTGACCATCATCTCCATATGACTGGAGTGACACTTCTGTCTTGACATCACACCCAACACATTACGATTCTCAATATACCAGTATTGGCGTACACAGAACCTGTTAAAGCCCTGGACGACCTAAACCAAAGTATATTGATTGTCGCAAGTATTAGTGGTGCAAGTCTCAGGTTAAGACCAAATACACCTACCCTAATTTCGGACTTTCATAGACACATAGTCATACTACCAATGGAATTCTGAGGGGATCTATCCAGAGCGAAGCTGTTTCCCATACCATCGGTGAAAAACAACCTCCTATTACACTTGCATGAGTATCATATACCCAAACATATGAGAACTATGCCGTTGTGCCCTCACAACACGCACAAGTGCAATACTAGTCTTTTACGTATTTATCGATGTCCTATCTCGATAATACTCTGACTAGGGATATTTAATGATTTATCCTTCGTGGACTGATACTGTCTCATATCATTCTCCGTCCACGAACAAATCATAGGGACCTCTCATCATTTATACATCTAGGTGATCTAATCACAAATGATAAGAGTGCAATCTCCTTTGTCACATAGTTATTTTGTACAACAACATAATGATCTGTACAAATTGTGACGCTATGGGTCATAATTGTCCAACACTTTTGACCATTTATTAAATGTCAAATTGTGATATTTGATATTTATTATTAATATATGTATTTTGATTCTTTATTGTAAATATAATACATATATTTAAGATATTTGTATTTAATTATTTGATTATTCAAATGTTGAAAAATTAAATTAATTAAATGATAAATATCTTTTACTTTATTAAAGTAAGATAAATGGCCTAATTTTATTAGGTTAAATGACCAACTTTTATTTGAAAAATTGGCTTGATTTAATTGGTACAAGTTGTGATATATATTAAATGTTAATGGATAAATATCATAATTTTTTCCATTAAATCATTTTTCAATTAATTAATGAAATAAAAATAAAACACTTAGCTAATATATTTTGTTTCAGAATCTAAGAACCCTAAAAACCAAATACAAAAGAGAGTTGAGAGAAAAGAAGAAAGAAAATAAAAGGAAAGCTTGGATTTTTGGAAAATAAGTAAGTTTTTCTTACTTTCTTCTTCATGAAATATGTTTCAATGATCCTAGGATTCAATATGTGTAACTTATATTTTTCTCTACTCTCTTCTGGATGTATTTTGATGGTTGGGAACTTGATTGAAAGATGGAAGCATGTATATGTATTAGATTGCATGAAATTATTTCTTAAGCATTCTTTTTGCCATTTGATGGTGAAGTTATCATTCTAGAGTTACTTAGCCACTCATAAATTACCTAGAATTGTTCTTGAGTTGTTTCATGATGGTGAGACTTGTTTGGTGTGTT
>SKCR01040646.1:0-42360 GCA_019454045.1 Zanthoxylum bungeanum
AAACATTCCATTGATAGGTCAAGTGCTTTAAATTCTGCAGCCAAATACCAATTTGGGATCCTTCTTATTTATTATCCTGAGAGTAAAGTCTCCTTCGCATGGCAAGAAACAAAACAACTACTGGTTGCCAGTTTGCATAAGCCATGTTATTGTCAGGCATTCATAATTGCACTCACCATACATACAGATCAGTTTCTCTTCACAATAACCTCAAGCATAAATGAATAGCACAAACAACTTTATATTATATTCATGTGGTCCATCCATTTATGATGCGTTTACATATTCGTAATCAAAATGAAATGAAATGAAATCGAAATGGGCTATAATGAGAATGGTAAATCGAAATCAGATTAAATTATTTACTTAACTGTAACAATCAGAATTAAAATGAAGTAGCATTATCATTGATGTGGTTACTTTGTCTAGTAATCGGAATGAATTGTTAAAAAATTTCAAAAACACCCTTAGTTATAATTATATATTAATTTATTATTTATAAAATAACATTAATTAATTAACTTAGAAGCAATATTGTAACTTCTCATCAATAATGGGAATGAGAGTCTCATTCCCCATTCCCAAATGTGGGAGCCTCACTTCCATTCTCATTCTCATTTTTATTCAATTTTAAAAAGTAAACAACCTTAATGAAATGATCCTCATTCCTCCATTCTCATTGTCTTCAAGTAAACACACCATTAGAATTTTGCGTCAATCTTATCAAATTCAAGATAATTACATACAGCAAATTACCAGTTAAGCTTCAAACGGAACTAAAAACTTGAATAAATAAACATGTTGGAAATGCTTGAAATAAAAGAGGAGAAACCGTAAACTGAATCCATACCTGCAAAATTTTGTGCCCAATCAACCAAAGGATTTCAAGAGATGTGTGAATCATTTTTTCTCATCTAAATCAATTTTACTACAAATAATTGTGCCTTTAAGGGTGAAGGATTTTGCTGACTTCAATTCAATGCAATCTAGCTACTATTCTTCAAAGGGCGCTTCATTTTGAGAAGATGGGAAATACCAGCCACTACATGGAGCCGACTGCTGGGAATACCTGTCTTTGCCAGTGCCTTCCCATTTTTGTCCAACAGTATAAAACAAGGAACGTAATTGATGTCATAATGGACAAGCTGCATCTACAATGAATATGCATAAATTAGCGATCCCAAAGGAGGATTGAAATCCCCAAAATGGACAAGATAATAACTAAATGAAGCTCAATGAAACTATAAAAAGAATATGCACACAGAACTATATATGATAATGATTTCACTCACTCATTATATAAGATCTTAACACTATTTCAAAGCAGACACTGCTAGCAAGAGCACTTAGTAGATGAGTGGCATGAGACATGAGTCACTAGCTCTTTCTAGCCAACTACTGTTTGATGCATATTCTTCTGCAGACCTTCACAATAAGTAGAACAAACAGTGATGTATATACCATAAAAGTCCACAACTATGTCAATATATAGGCTACAAAAGTCTTACACCAATTCTATCACTGAATCCAGGAACGTGATTCAAGAGCTACTGGACAGGTAATTGTTCATACTATTAAATTTGCTGGATTTGAGATGTATCATTATCTTTTTGGCACATCATTCCAAAAAATATATGGAGCTCAGAGGGTGGCATCAATAATTGTATTTAATTCCTCAATCCTTTTGAACTAGACTCTGGATTCTTCGCTCAATCAAATATCTTTTGATTCACTATAGTAGCATAATAATTAACATTACAAATCCTTAAGATTTCCACATTGGATGACCATACTTTTAGTTTCGTGATTCTATAATAGAAAAATGAACATGAAAAGCTCATTTGATGCACTATACCCAATTATAATATCTCTTTCATTTTAAGCTAAACTGCCTATCGAACTTAGCAGTTGTACTTTAGATACCAACTGGAGTTACTGCGTGTGTGTTGTCTAACCATGACTAAGATGGCCAGATTTAAGGATGTGAAGACAATTGCCTATAGTGGTTTTTCTGGGTAATCCTTGTATCATCTTGATCCATTGTCCATGCAGGTAGATATTACTTCTGCCAATCTGAGAAATCCTTGATGAGCAACAATGAAAAAGATATTGCCAAGTATCATTACTGGCACAAAATAAATGAGCACCATAATTTCTCTATGTAGAGAATCAATATGAGACAAAATTACAAAACAAAAATCCCTGAATTTAAATGTTATAAAAAAGATCAAACCATGAGGCATGCCGATAACAATAACAAGCTGAAGAAGAAAAATAAATGACATGTAGAATCGTCATTACCATGTTTTGGTTTATGCACACACAGATCAAATTTGTGAAACCACAAGCATAGTTCTAGCCTGATGATTATATCACATAACAGAAAAAGTTCAACCCAACCCAGAGGAAAGCTCTTAATTACTTAATATCAGTTCAAACATTTCAATATTTCAATCATCTATGTAAAAGAAGTCATGAAGGGAACACACTACCTCAGGCAGCCATTTCTCATTTTCGGCATCTGCCATAACAATGTTCAACCAGTTTAAATTTCTACCCTCCACCTCAGTGACAAAAGGAAGTAAGGAATTACACAAACTGCATTTGGGTGAGTAGAATTCAATCACTGTAGCTTGTTTCCCACTCGCCAGCGCCGACGCAAATGCTCTTTGCTCAGCCTCTCCTTGCTATTCCAGACTCAAGATCCTCTTCTTCAATTTGAAATTATTATTATTAGTATGGCTGGCTCTAGCAGAAAATGGGGAGGTATTAAAGGAGTTGATCCATGAATTTGAGGAGTTTGAAAAGGAGTTGAATGAATTGAAGGCAATGGATCCAAGATTTTGCAATGATTTAAATAACCAAGGACTTTCGAAAGTACAAACATTAGGAGACTGCGTTTTGATGATTAAGCCATGGCCATTTCAGACAAAAGAAAGGCTGTTTACGAGAAGAATCCATATTCTCCAAAGCAAAGCACTGTGCATAAAGATAAACAATAAAGACCATCATATGTCACAAGCAGATCAACATTTCTACAAAATTGCTCTGAGAAACAAGCAGATCAAAATTACGAATACTGCTCTGCCAATATTTTTACGAGGATATACAACATTTCTACAAAAGGAACTCCTTCTCACAATTAATGTAATTTTGCGGGAAGTAATGCATAATATGGTATAATGAATTGAACTTTTCTATAAAAAAAATTTATAAACCCTATATACAAATTTTTTGCTTCCCCTAACATTTGAGACAACAAAATTAATAAATAAAAGGTCTATGAGAATGAACCTTTACGTAGACACTACAATTCAAATAGCACTATCAGCGAAAAGATAGAGCGAGCAAATGGAAACGACCGCGTATATGATGAACTTTGCGCCAATGAACATCCATTTCATATCTTTACAGTCCAAGGAGCGAAAAGGATACTTGACAATTTTAAACAAAATTTGTGATCTAATTAGCAAAATTCGTCAACGAACGAACCTAAAACCTTCGCAAAACCATAATAGCAGGAGATAGCAAGGCGCGTGGTAGCAAAAACGACACCGTTTAAGTGAGGGATAAGGAAGTTCAACTTTTTAACGTTTGTCTTTGCTTAAATTTAAAAAAAAAAAAAAAAAAAAAAAAAAAAAAAAAAAAGGAAAGAAGTTCCCCATAACCGGGCTAGAGTTTAAAACCTACCGTTTAATCGAAAATTAATAATAAATCATTTTAAAATTGATTTCTGATTAGTTGAAAAATATTTAATGATTCCTTAGAAATTATAGATTTTATATTTTATATGATTGAAAATAAAAAAATAAAATAAAACTCATTTTTTAATATACTCAAAAAAATTATTAAAAAAATAATAATTATAAAATTGAGAGAGTTGACTAAAATCACTAAAGAAAAATAACAATAATGAAGAAAAGAAGATGAGTATTTTTGCAAATGGGCCAAAAAAAAAAATATATATGTGTGATTAATCGGTAGAAAATAGATTACTTTTGGAGTAAATCTAAATCAATGATTTTCAACCAAATCGAATAGTTTCGGCAATAATCATCAATTAATCGTCGTTTGATCGATGATTAATCATCACTGAATTATTAGATATGTACCTATTAGGTCTTTGATTTTTTATAATTATTCATTAAGTCCATATTATTCTAATAGTAAAGAATCATTGTTGCATCATGTACTGTTTCTATTAAAATAATATGATTTAATAAGTATTATATAAAAAAAAAATCAGAAACCTAATAAATAATTATGAAAACAATTAGAGACTCAAATGATATTGTCCCTTATAACAATTCACGTCTAAATTAACCATAAATTATGTATTAAATTCTAATAAAATCCACTCAAAAAGTTTTTTTTGTCCATGTAACTTTAATACATTGGACGGAAGAATAATCGGCAGCCATGCTGCTTTAACTTGAACAGCTCACTACAAGCTTTTCCTGGAAGCCTTGGGTCTATATACAAGTCCATTATCATTATAAATTGTCCGCTTGCAAATAAGAATAATTAAATCCATAAGAATTCGGGTCGTTCCAAAAGTTTCTAATTTTACGGTTTTGTGATTAAAAATATATGGTTAATAAATGATAATTCTTAAATAATTTTATTTTATGTTAAAAAAATAATTATAATATATATTTTTTTAATATTTTGATAATTAAATTTTGCAAAACTCAGTAGCGCTTGGAATTTTAATGACTCCTTACAAAGAAAATACTCAATTCAGGCCTAGCTGCACCATCAGGATTAATCATATACAAAGCTTCAGAATCTTTAGAACCCCTCTCAAATCTTGCTCTCAATTCACCATCTCCATTTTCCTTCTCAGTTGGACTCGGAAGCACACCTGCACCCATTGACACGCCTCGCAAAAAGCTGCATCACATGAAGCTCCTCATCTGACATTTGCTTCCTCCAGTCCTCCTTATACAGTGTCCAGTTTTTCTTCCATTACAATAAACAGCCCAAACAAATTCCTCTAAAAGCTTCTTCTTATGAGTCTTGGTTTCGCTCTCCAGGGCAATTCTACCAATATCAGACGCCATTTCCTTTTGAAGCAAGCTTGTAAGCATTGGTAGCTCTATTACAAATGTTAGATGTGGATGCTAATTTTCGTCCGAGATTAATTTGTAGTATGGGGCAATAGTGATCCTGCAAACAAAGGTAAAATAAGCGAGGAGGTTACTGCCCACCGGTGTGGTGGGTGCCGTAGGCACTCCGACGCTCAAGTTAGTGATGAGGATGAGCAGAAAATAAGGAAGAGCAAGACTTGATGTTATCTTGATCTCCGTTTGATTGCCGTGAGGGCGGTGTGTTTCCGTTTGGAATGTATGAAGCTTTGAGAGCTCTCCTTTGAGAAGTAAGACCTCTCTCTCCAATGCTCTGAATTATGTTGCTATTTATAGGATCAGTATCACCACCTTTTGAGTTGGCTTTACAGTTATAATTAGCAAAGATGGGCCCATAACGTGTCTAATAATTAAAGCTTTTGGTGAGTGGAGAGTATCACCACGTGGAGTAGGTGTAATTGTTGACAAAAGGGGGTTACAGTAGTTGAAAGGTTAAGATGGAAACATGAGACGTGTCTTGGGCTTTCGAAGTCTTTAAGGCCGGATTATTGTCTTGGGCCTTATCTATCTATCCACAGATGCGAAGTGAAAAGACGATTTTACCATTGGGACCAAATTTGGCCCGTACATTAGATAATGAAGGAAAATTTTTAATTTACTCTATATTATATTTACAATGATAGGAACCTTTATATAGGTAATGTTGACAGATGTTTTTCGTTTCAGGGGTAATTCGGGAAAATCACTCCTCGAACAAACCTCTCTCAATTGTGAATTTGTTTGGTTTGTTGGGAACCAAAGGCAAACTTTACAGGAAGATGAGAAAACACACAAACAAAACAGAGGATTTAACGTGGTTCGGCAGAATGGATCCAACCTACGTCCACAAGCACAAGAAAAATGAAATCTTTATTATCACCTCGGGTCTGACCGACCTCTTTTTCTCTCTCTAACTCGTAACTCTTTTCTCTCTTTTACAAGTGAAGAAATAACTATATTTTGCTAGAAAACAATTGACCAACTATTTACAATGAAATCTCAACCCCTTTATATACTAGGTTCAATTCCACTATTACACCAACCCGTGAAGTCACCCATGTGTAGCTGCCATCGATGCGCAGGCTATCTCCCCAACCATTCTATATAAAGTAACTATGTCATCTGACACCTCATTAAACCATGCCACTTTTGGTAACTGCTACATGATGTGCCACAGTGCCAGCCTGTACTCTAACTGCTCCTACGTGATTGCGTGTGTCAGTCGATAAACTCACAGCACTGCTCCGTCCCATCAGCCGCTGGCCTACTTCTATCCCATCTATCCTTGGTAAACCCAAGCTTCCGTCTAGGGCTTACATCGCCCATCTAGGAACACAATGTTACAACCCCGACCCGCATTCTCGGGTCGGGAATTTGAGATGATCGACTGTAAATTCAAATGATCGACCAGTCCCACCAAGTCGGGTCGGTGCTGAGACCTTCACTCCCATCATCTTCCCTGAATATCTTTCCACCTCGGATCGGGCATCAAATGCAAATTCATTCTGATTTTCTCGTCAGGCCAGATGGCAATGCCTCTTCGGCCTGGGCCCCTTATTCGGGAAGTGTGTTGGAGTTGGTGCTTGGAGCGTCAATCCGAATGATGTATTGTATATTTTATTATTTATTAATAAAATAACTACAGTTTCATTTCATACCTTATTAATAGTATTGTCATTATGCATAGTAGATTGATGTATAAATATGTTAAAAATGACATCGACCTTAGAATAGTCTTGTAGTAATACTGCACACTAGATGGTCCGATATTAGGATAAGTATTATTGTTGTAAACTATTCTTAAATTATATATATTTCTAGTTGTTGGTTTTGGAATGCGGTCGAATTCCTATAACTTAGAAGACTAGCACATGTCATATATTGGAATTGGAGTTCCAATGGTTTAACCCAATATACCATGATCTTTGAAAGCTCGTGTAGATGTGTGGGTATTGGTTGGACTGAATACTGAATGACTCACAGATGATTCCTAATAGTTGGAAGTACACACCACCGTCAATAGGAATCTCATCGAACCGAGTAGCATATGTAATCCTTTGACTATAGGATAGCATTGATTTTGTGTGAGATCCTCCACACTTTGATGTCATGTATGTCAGAAATATTTCGTCGTTTGGCCTCTAGATGTTCGTTGGGTGTGGACCGATGCACTCGTTAATCAAATGCGAATCAAGATAGGATCCTTCGGCCCGTATGTGTACCATAAGGGGCTTAGGTATCCATGTAAATAAGTTATGATTCTTAAAACTTTGGTCAAACTTGATCACCTAGGGTGGATCGCATCAGTTGTAAAGAATCATGGACATGTCGACATGAGATGTGCACCTCGAAAACTTGACGGTGTATTCTATGTTTCCTAAACACAACTTGGATAGCCTATGACAGAATGATTGTTAAACATATTTGATTACCTCGACTTGTATAGTTCTGAAAGGTCATTCATGTTATTCACGAATTCAGAGATGGCCGAATTGCGTACATATTAGCTATGCTTATATGAAGAACGTGTTTGAACTTAGAAAGTCCCAATATGAAGTGCATTCGTTGAACAATTGGGTAGCCGATTAATTTTGATAAAAGATAATATTCGATATTATAATTATCAACTAAGATAATCAAGTGTTATTGGATAACATTGATTATTTACTTTGACCTAATTGGATTAATTCAATATTTACACAAGGGCTTTGTCGTAATTTCATAAGTAACTCTACCATTTGAGTATATTATGGTAATTGCAAGTATGTAATTATAAGTGTTTTTGGTTTGATTTAATTGGATTAAATCAAAGTGGCAAACATTGAACTAATTAATTTCTCAATCCTTGTCTTGATTTAATTGGATTAAATCAAAGTGGTAGACAAATGTGATTAGTCACACCTAATGATACATGTTTAAACAAATTAGATTAAGCTGATATAAAAGTTGATTAAAATTTTTATTAATTAAAAATTGCTTAAGTTTTGCTATAAATAGCAAGCTTGAGCAATGGTTTTAATAAAGCTTAAGAAAGCTAATACAAACAATTCTTGGAGAAATTAGCCTAGAGAAGAGAAATGTTTGCTTTGGAAGATCTCTACGACATTTCAACAAGGAGGAATCAAGATTGGATCTTGGAGTGAAGCTTGTTTGCATTGGAATCAAAATTGGATCTTGGAGTCAAGCTTGCTAATCCTTGAAAATTCTTCAATCATTTCAACAAATGAGAAGTAGATTGGATCTTACATCAAGCTTACTAGGTAGGTTTGAACTTTTCTTATGTTATATTCTTTATTAGTGAGTTTTTCATTAGTGAGACATATAGTGATGAATTGTGTATTGGATGCATGATTACATAGCTTGAAATTGAAATAAGGCTAATAGATTGTGTTAGGATGTTTTGGAAGTATAACACAATATGCTTATTAATTAGGTAAAAGATGTTCATGTTGGACTTGAAACAATTAATAAGAGTTTGAAACTATAGATTAAAGCTTAGAGCTATGACTACCATTCTAGAATCACTTAACTACCTTTGGGTGAACTAGAATTGTTCATGAGACATTTCATAGTGGGACTCTAAATTGGTTTGTGTTTAGATTCAAACAAATACATATAAGTATTTAGAATACATGTATGCTAGTTGTATAACATGTGTTGATGGTGGTTATGATGCTAAAATTGGATTTTAGGTGCATTTGAAGTATTAGGAGAAAATTGGAAGTGTTTAGTATTGATTTGAAGTAGAAAATGCTCATTGTCTATGACATCGTCGTGACACCGAGCATCAGACCTATGAGCGTCACGACGTACACTATTCCACGCCGCGACTTTGAGACATTCAACTCTCGCAATTGCTCTCGCACTTTGGAGCGTCTCGACACCTAAGCCTCAACGTCGCGACGTGAAGAGCTGACATATATTGAAACTTCATTTTCTCCGTTCCGAAGTTTCCGGACTCCGTTTGGGTCCCCGTTTTGCCCTACGGACTCGAAACGGAATTTAGTTTTATATAAAAATATTTTAAATTACACATATGCTAGATATCAATGGATAAGACGTACTTTCGTTGCGCGGGGCACCGATCCAACCCTAGGGGTTCTACAACTGCCCCAACATAATGGTATCAGTAACAATGCTTAACCACACAATACATGTTGCATGTTAGACATGTATTTGAATCTATGTCTCTTCATTTTAATTTAATTATGCATAAATCATATTGGATATGTATTGTATATTTTAAAATAAAATTTTGACCTAATTATGTTAATGATTTGATTGTCATAAATCTCTCATGATTAAATGATTATTTTATTTTAAGTAATAATATTAGTAATGTTGGAGCATCATTGGAAGGTCTGTCTTGTCAATACGGAGATGAATGAGTTCTTACTACTTATATCCAAGACTGTCATTATTGTGAGGGTATAAGTGCTCGGAACTTAGGTTGCTTTGGTAAAATATTAGATGTAGCGTGATGAGTTAACGCAGTCACCCAATACCGTCAATATTATATGGGTGTACATACGAATCTCATTAGTGCACATTGATAAGTATACACCTGGAATACGTCTTAATCCAAGACTGTCAATAGTGTGAAGATAAGAAACGGTTCAGGATCAAACTAGGAGTCACATGAATGTGATTGGCCTTGGAGGTCTACCTAATGAGTTTATAAAGGCCAAGACCGTCGATATTGTGAGGTTGGAGTAAATGTCATAGGATCCACTTCCCATTATGAAGTTTTGATAGTCAAATTTCTATTTTTCCGTTAAGGGAGATTACAGAATTACGTAAAGAAATTGGAGGGCACTAATAGATTTAAAATTTCATAATCAATTAGTGTTATTATTTTGAAATGAAAAATATTCTGCTATTGTTTTAAAAAGTTTCCTTGTAGATGGTTTCCGCAAGTCCATTGATGAGACTTTTGGATTCTAATAAATTAAAAGGAGCCAAGAACTACTTTGAGTGAGAAATGAACATCCGCCTTGTCTTGGAGTTTGAAAAATTGACTTATGTAACTATCAATCCATGGCCTGTTTAAATCGATCCTGACTCTGCTCCTGAAGAGCGAGAAACTTTTGTAAAATGGAAGGATGATAACCCGAAGGTGAAATCCTATATTTTAGGATCGATGATTCCAGATTTGCTGAGACAGTACATAGAGGTATCAGATGCTTGGAGCATTATGTGAACACTCAAGGAGTTATTCAAGGTAAATCAAGAAATCGAAATATATCGAAGGTCTAAGGAATTTTTTCGTGCTGAACTCAAGGATGGAGGAGTTGTCAGCATTCATGTTTTGTACATGATTGACCAGATCTGATACTTGGAACGACAGGGCATTGTGATTGATGAACGGCTGAGCCGTAATTTGATTTTGTCTTCTTTGCCAGGAACTTATGTTGGCTTTGTGTTAAACTTCCATATGCACTCGATGCAAGCCAGCTATTAATAACTTCATAACATGTTACGCACGGTGGAACATGATTTGAGCTAAGAAAACCCCACTTTGTACCTTCATGGTGCATATGGATCTTCAAAGATTTATGCGAAGTCAAATAAAATCAAAATATGGAAGAAGATATCAAAGAAGAACTCCAATAAGCACAAATATGCCGCAAATAGCTCGTGATCAATACAAATATGCCGCAAATAGCTCGTGATCAATGTCTATAATGTAAGAAGTCTGGACACTGGAAGAATGATTGTCCAGAGCTAAAAGGAAAAGCAGGACCCTCAGATACGTTTTTTATTTTTCCTATTATTGACATCTCATGAGCCTCGAATGCAAATAGTAGATGAGTGTTAGATACTGACAATCCTACTCATATTTGCAACCCCCTGCAGGTCATGAAGGTTAAAAGAATGCTGAAAAAATAGGAGATCCAGCTTAGAGTTGGCAATAGCGAGACATTGGATGTCAAGGCCATAGGAACGATTGTTCTAAATCTCCTCAATGGTTGTAAATTAGATTTACATGACTGTTATTATGTACCCTTAATTATCAAACAAATAATATCACTGTCAATATTAGATAAAGAGAGATATAAAATAAATATTAAAGATGAAGCTTTATGTTTATATGATAAAAATAATTTTGATGAGATAATTAGATTTTCTGGATTCATCAAGAATGAGGAAGAACCATGTACTTATAAGAAAGTTAGTGGGAGCATGATAGTTTTCCTAGTCTTGTATGTAGATGAATCTTTATAATTGGAAATGATATATGATTGATGCAAAGTGTGAAAGCCTATTTTTGCAAGAACTTTTCCATGAAAAATATGGGTAAGGCTTCCTATATACTAGGTATAAGGCTCTACCGAGATAGATTTAGGAAGATTATAGGATTGTCGCAATCGACGTACATATATAAGATGTTAGAAAGGTACGGTTTTATCAACTGCAAGGCAGTAAATGTACCTTTCGGATACGACATACATCTTTCAAAGAAAGTTACACCTCAGACTGAGGAAGAAAAAGTTAGGATGTCTAACTTGTCATATGCTTTTTATATTGGAAGCATAATGTATGTTATGTTATGTACAAGACCTGACATCAGTTTCGGCGTCATTGTGACTGGCCAATATCAATCTGATCCAAGTAATGATCATATGACAACCATGAAACATATCCTGAAATATCTTAAGGGTACTAAGGATAAGTTTATGATATATGGAGAAGATGATCTTCAAGTTAAGAGTTATACAGACTTTGACTTCCATGGTGATCCAAATGATAGAAAATCTATATTAGGATACATATTTACCCTTAACGGTGGTGCGGTTAGTTTGCGATGTTCAAAGCAATGCTCAACAACTGATTCCACCACTGAGGCGGAATTTATAGCGGCTTCAGATGCTGCTAAAGAAGCTGTTTGGATTATAAATTTTATCACAGTACTAGGGATAAGTTTATGATATATGGAGAAGATGAGCTACAAGTTAAGGGTTATACAGACTCCGACTTCCAGGGAGATCCAGATGATAGAAAATCTACATTATGATACATATTTACTCTTAACGGTGGTGCGGTTAGTTGGCGATGTTCAAAACAATGCTCAACAGTTGATTCCACCATTGAGGCAGAATTTATAGCGGCTTCAGAAGCTGCTAAAAAAGCTGTTTGGATTAGAAATTTTATCACAGAACTTGACGTTGTATTCGATTCCATTATACTGTGATAATAGCGGAGCCATTGCGCAGGCTAAGAAGCCGATGGCGCATTCCAAGTCTAAGCACGTGGAAAGGAAATACCGCGTAATTAGAGAGATTATTATATGAAAAGACATTGTGGTCTTGAATGTCCAATGACTAGAAAACATAGCAGACCCGCTTACAAATGCCTTACCTCCTAAGTTATTCGATAAACATGTGGAGGAGATGGGACTGCGATACCATCCAGATTGGCACTAAAAAGTGGGAATTTGTTGGAGTTGATGCTTGGAGCGCCAATCCGAATGATTTATTGTACATTTTATTATTTATTAATAAAATAACTATATTTTCATTTCATACCTTATTAATGGTATTGTCATTATACATATTAGATTGATGTATAAATATGCTAAGAATAACATCGACCTTAGAATAGTCTTGTACTAATACTAGACACTAGGTGGTCCGACATCGGGATAAATATTACTATTTTAAACTATTCTTAAATTATATATATTCTTAGTCGTTGGTTTTGGAATACGGTCGAATTCCTATAACCTAGAAGACTGACACATGTCGTATATTAGAATTAAATTTCCAATGGTTTAAGCCAATGTATCATGAGCTTTGGAAGCTCGTATAGACGTGTGGGTATTGGTTGGACTGAATACTGAATGACTCATAGGTGATTCCTAATAGTTGGAAGTACACACCACCGTCAATATGAATCTCCGCGAGTCGAGTAGCATATGTAATCCTTTGACTATAGGATAACATTGATTTTGTGTGAGATCCTCCACACTTTGATGCCATGTATGTCAGAAACCTTTCATGGTCTGGCCTCTATATGTTCATTGGGTGTGGACCGATGCACTCGTTAATCAAGTGTGAATCAAGATAGGATCTGTCGACCCGTATGCGTACCGTAAGGGGTTTAGGTATTCATATAAGTAAGTCACGATTCTTAAATTTTTGGCCAAAGTCAATCACCTATGGTGGATCGCATCAGTTGTAAGGAATCGTGGACATGTCGACATAAGATATGCGCCTCGAAAACTTGACGGTGTATTCTATGTTTCCTAAGCACAACTCGGATAGCCTACGACGAAGAGATTGTTAAATATATGTGATGACCTCAACTTGTATAGTTCAGAAAGGTCGTTCGTGTTATTCACGAATTCGGAGGTGGCTGAATTCCGTACATATTAGCTAGCTTATATGACGAACATGTCTGAACTTAGAGAATCCCAATATGAAGTGTACTCGTTGAGCACTTAGGTAACCGATTAATTTTGATAAAAGATAATATTCAATAATATAATTATCAACTAAGATAATCAAGTGTTATTGGATAACATTGATTATTTACTTATACCTAATTGGATTAATTCAATAATTTACATAAGGACTTTTTCGTAATTTCATAATTATCTCTACCATTTGAGGATATTATGGTAATTGCAAGTATGTAATTATAGGTGTTTTTCGCTTGATTTAATTGGATTAAATCAAAGTGGAAAACATTGAACTAATTCATTTCATAATCCATATTTTGATTGAATTGGATTAAATCAAAGTGGTAGACAAAGGTGATTAGTCAAACCTAATGATACATATTTGGACAAATTAGATGAAGCTCACATAAAAGTTGATTAAAATTTTTATTAATTAAAAATTACCTAAGTTTTTCTTTAAATAGCAAGGTTGAGCAATGATTTTAATAAAGCTTAAGAAAACTAATACAAGCAATTCTTGGAGAAATTAGCCTAGAGAATAGAAGTGTTTTGAGAAACTTTGGAAGATCTCTACAACATTTCAATAAAGAGGAATCAAGATTGGATCTTGGAGGGAAGTTTGCTTGCATTGGAATCAAGATTGGATTTTGGAGTCAAGCTTGTTAATCCTTAGAAGTTCTTCAACCATTTCAACAAATGAGAAATAGATTGGATCTTGCATCAGGCTTACTAGGTAAGTTTGAACTTCTCTTAAGCTATGTTCTTCATTAGTGAGCTTTTCATTAGTGAGACATATAATGATGAATTATGTATTGGATGCATGATTACATAGCTTGAAGTTGAAATAAGGCTAATATATTGTGTTAGGATGCTTTGGAAGTATAAACACGGTATGTTTGTTAATTAGGTCAAAGATGTTCATGTTGGACATGAAACAATTAATATGAGTTTGGAACTCTGGATTAAAGCTTAGAGCTATGGCTACAATTCTAGAATCACTTGACCACATTTCGGTGAACTAGAATTATTCATGAGACATTTCATATTGGGATTCTAAATTGGTTTGTGTTTAGATTCAAACAAATACATATAAAAATTTAGAATACATGTATGCTAGTTTTATAACATGTGTTGATGGTGGTTATGGTGCTAAAATTAGATTTTAGGTGTATTTGAAGTATTATGAGAAAATTGGAAGTGTTTAGTATTGGTTTGAAGTCCAAAATGCTCACTGTCTAGGGTAGCGTCGCGACTTTGAGCATCAAATCTAGGAGCGTCGTGACGCCGAGAGGTTCAACTCTCACAATTGCTCTCGCACTTTGGAGCGACTCGACGCCCAAGCCTCAACGTCGCGATGCGCGGAGTTGACATATACCAAAACTTCATTTTCTCCATTCTGGAGTTTCCAGACTCCGTTTGGGTCCATGTTTCGCCCTACGGACTCGAAACGGAATTTAGTTTTACATTAAAAAAAATATATTATAAAATATACCAATACTTGATATTCATGGGTTAGACACACTTCTGCAGTGCGGGGTACCGATTCGACCCTAGGGGTTCTACGACCAACCCAACAAAGTGGAAATCTCTCATATACCCTTCTTCATACTTCGGTTCTCTTGGGTTAGGAAATCATCATCAACTCTTGTCTCATAGTTCTTAATATCAACGAGTCTGCGAGTTGGTGTCCGGAACTATAATGGTGATGTGGATCGTCCCTCAATCTTCGGGTCAGGATCTTGTTGTCAATCAAACTACATAGTCCATGGGTCTCGAAAGTGATCATGTGGACAAAGGGTCATGCTTTGGTGACAGTTGCTTCATTGAATGTTTCTCTCGGGCTCTCAAACCATCCTTAGGAAGTCGTGTTGCCATCATTGCCTTCTTTTAATGACCGTCACAGCATTCTAGGGTTTCATCTGCTTGAAAAAACTCATCATGTGCCACCTCGGGCAAACACAGGCCCTTGACATGCTACGACCGCGGAAGAGGATGATCCGCAGAGAGCAACAAAACCAAAAAATAGGTTACGATGGGAAAATCACTTCGGGCAATCACACAGCAAAAGGGCCTCGACGGGACGTAACCCAACCCCGAACCAATAATAATATATCGGCCCAATGGAATGTTCATTCCTTGTGCCACTCAACACTTGGTCGTGAGGGAGAAACTCTGACTCCATGCCAACAAGCATAATAAGGCCTCCGTGGGACGTTACCCGACCCCGAGCCATAATAAGTACTTGGCCACAAGGTAATGCTCTCTCCTTGTGCCACCCAACACTTGGTCATTGGGGAGAATCTTTGAACCCATGCCAACAAGCACAATAAGGCCTCGATACCCTGAGCCACAAAGGAATGCTCCATCATTGTGCCACTCAACATTTGGTCATGAGGGAGAAATTCTGACCTCATGCCAACAAGCACAATAAGGCCTCGGTGAGACGTAACCCGACCCCGAGTCACAATTCACACTATGGCATCGACGGAACGAATGCAGCCCCGAACTATCAAATCACACTATGGCCTCGGCGAAATGAATACAGCCCCGAGCCATTAAATCACTTGGCCGCAAGGGAATGATCCATTCTTGCGCCAACACACAACAATAGGGCCTCGATGGGACGTAACCCGATCCCGAGCCAATACAATAAATTGGCCACAAAGGAAAGTACCTTCTTTGTGCCATCAACATGGCCTCGGTGGAACGAATGTAGCCCCGAGCCATCAAATCAAATTGGCCACAAGGGAATGTACCCTCCTTGTGCCACCAACACTTGGCCATGGGGGAGAAACTCCAACTTCATGCCAACGAAGATAACAAGGCCTTGGTGGGACGTAACCCGATCCCGAGCCAACGCCATAAACTGGCCACAAGGGAAAGTACCCTCATAGTGCCACCAATATGGCCTCAGCGGAACAAATGCAGCCCTGAGCCATCAAACTTCTTTCCAAGACTTAATTATTAAGGAAGATTTTCAACCTCCGGAAATCACCATGGAGATTGGAAATGGCGTCCCACTTCAAGTCATCCATCAAAAACAAAACCAAGATAAAAACAAAACAAAAAAACGAGGGTGATATATCACATAGCTTGTATATACCCAAAAAAAATAACAAGGGAGCCTGAGACATCGTCATGTTTCATGCCACTCAAAACAATAATTTTGAACTTTACAACCCATTGTCCCAGCAAACCGAGCTACGGACCGGATGGGTGACCAATGCCATATGGAATATCCCCATGCTAGGAAAAATCCAGTCTCGCATATGCCACATAGGCCTTATTGCCTTCCCCGTTCTATGTTTGACAGGTCCGAAATGGGATGGCCAGTGCCACATGAGCATTCTCTCTCCCCGTGTTAGGTGCATCCCCATGCTGCAAAGCCCTGGAGGCCCGTGGGCCCTCCCCATGTAATACACCTCTGACAATACCGTAGTATCTCAACTGTCTTCAATCTGTGCATATGATGATTACCAAAGGGCACCAAGCGTCGCGCCGACTCTTTCTCCGAGCGTGCTCTGGATACCCGAGGTGCTAAACGTCATGCATGTCTTTTTACTTTATTCCCCAAATGTACAAGTCATTGGGTATTAACGCTCCTCCCCGAGGGTTTGATAATGACACCTGAGATTGGCATGCCACGGGGGGTTCGTGCTTTTCCCATCTGTCATGCACCTCTTCATGTGTTTCGAATTCTCCGAAGGTGTAAGTCATTGGGTGCTGAAGCTCCAGCCCAGGGGTTTGATAATGACACCAGGGATTAACGTGCCATGTTCGCGCCTTCCCCATATGTCCTACACCCATTGATGTATTGTATCCCAATCACGAGTATTTCCTAAGAATATTAAACATGTTTTTCCCATCCAAAACATAAACAAGCATATGTGAACAAGTTTTTATTTGAAAAATGAAAGCCTTTTTTATATTCCTGGGATCTATTGTCATTCTTACAACTCTTTGTAGGTCATTTTAAAAGAGGCTCTATTGGGAATATCTCATCTGTATCTCAGAAATCCAGGGCTTCTTGATCTGGGTACCGTCTAGCTGCTCCATATGATAGGTACCCAGCCTGATGACATTGCTACTGGCGCTGCCTCATCCTCATGACCTCATGATCAACATACTCGCTTAGGTAGCCATTCCTCACCAGGTCATTCATCTGCTCCTGCAGGTCCTTGCAATTCTCTGTGCTATGTCTCATTGTTTGATGGTGGGCGCAATAAGCCCTTTGATCCCTCTTCTCAATTGGAAATCTCCTCGGGTCGGTCTCGATCGACAAGCCCTTGTCCCGTATCTCCCGAACTATCTGCACCAAAGGTCTGTTGAGGGCAGTGTACTTAGCATCCCATGTTCATGGTTTCTTCCATCCGCTAACTCCTTTGCAACGATCCTCTGATCCCACTTTGCTGGGTTTCCTTTTCTTAGTCATTCGCTCCATTTCTATAGTGGCCAACCTTTTACTACCAGCGATATCTTCCCTCCTTAGACTAAGCGCTACCTGAGTATGTTCTCCCGCCGCTCTCTCTTCTAGCTTTTCAATTCTCTTCATCATGTTTTGTAGGAAGGCTTGGGCCCCCTCACTTTTAACCCCTAAGTTCTCTTTCATTCTCTCCATCCACCTTGCCACTAAAGTTCTATGGTTCTCATCTTCTGCCATCGTCTTAATGTGTTTGGTGCTTTTTGTATTGTTCCCCATAGACGGCGCCAACAGTTGACGGCTATTTTTTGTTCCATGAGTAATTCAGGAAAATAAATCATTGAACAAACCTCCCTCAACTGTGAATTTGTTTGGTTTGTTGGGAACTAAAGGCAAACATTGTTGGAAGATGAGAAAATATACAGATAAAATATAGGATTTAACGTGGTTCGGCAGAATAGATCTAACATACGTCCACGAGCATAAGAAAAATGGAATATTTATTACCACCTCGGATCAGACCAACTTTTTTTTCTCTCTCTAACTCAGAACTTTTTTCTCTCTTTTACAAGTGAAGAAATAACTATCTATTGCTAGAAAATAATTTACCAACCCTTTACAATGAAATATCAACCATTTTATATACTAGGTCTAATTCCACTGTTACAGCAACTCGTGACGTCAGTCACATGTATTTGTCATCACTGTGTAGGATCTCTCCCCAACCACTCTGTAAAAGGTAACTATGTCATGTGACACCTCGTTAAATCATGTCATTTTTGGTAACTATTACACTTTATGCCACAGTGTCAACTTGTACTCTAACTGCTCCCACGTGACTGCATGTGTCACTCGATAAACTCACAGCCTTGCTCCGTCCCATCAGCTGCTTGCCTATTTTAATCCATCAATCCTTGGTAAACTCAAACTTCTGTGTAGGGCTTACGTCGTCCATCTAGGAACACAATGTTACAAACCTGACCCGCATCCTCGAGTCAGGAATTTGAGATGATCGACTATCGACCAGTCCCACCAGGTCGGGTCGGTGCTGAGACCTTTACTCCCCCATCTTCCATGAACATCTTTCTACCACGGGTCGGGCATCAAATGCAAACTCATTTCCATAATAAGAATATATTATTTCTTTAACACCCCCTCAAACTCAAGTTGGTAATGAAGGAACAAGCTTGAGGTTGCATCTTGAAATCGGAGATCGGAGACTTGAATCTTGGAGTATTGAATCTTGGAGATAATTGATGAGCTTTAACATACGAAAATCTTAGAGATAATTGATGAGATATCATAATGACGTTCACTCTTTTGGACATTCTAGAATATTTTGAGCTCTGATTGATATGAGGTCAGTTTCATTGGAAATTATACTCGAAGATGATCATGTACATATAAAGAACGCATGATTTGGCCAAGGGATGAGAAAGTTACAAGCATTTTAAGTTGTACTTCAAAACCAATCTGTGACGTGCGTTCGTCTTAGTGTTCTAATGCCCGGAGGCAGAAACTTTGCGTTTGAGGGTCGTTCGAACTAGGGGTGTGCGCGGGTTGGATTGGGCGGGTAAATGCCAATATTTCTATCCAATCCGCCACTAGCGGGTTGGGAAAATTCCAATCCGCCACCAACCCACCGAAGTCTAAATCCGGCGGATTGGTTACAAATTTTGGCGGTTTCAACTCAGCGGGTTAGGCGGGTTGGCAATAACAATAAAAAGTGAGACTTAGAGTTTCAATATTGGCTTTTTGATTTTATTTAAGGAATTTTTTGCAGGCCGGTTTTGTTCAGGGAATTGATTATTGATTAACTGTAAAAATTTATTAGGTAAATTGATTAACTTTAAATACTTAACAATTTCAACTAATATATATTTTTTTATATATGAAAAAAATTTAATTAAGCGGGCGGGTTGGGTTATAGCGGGTTGACAATTTTCAATCCATAACCCAATCCAATCCGCAATTTTGGGGATCTAACCCACCCAACCCAAACCACCTAACTTAATGACCCGCATATGGCGGGCGGGTCGGTTGCGGATTGGACGGGTCGGCGGGTTAAGCGGATATTTTGCACACCCCTAGTTCGAACGTCTATGCATAAATGGGTTATTTTGAACGCGTTTTAAGCTAGTTTTACACAAGAAAAACCTTATCTTTACCCTACTTATTTAAACAAACACTTAGTCACTTTACCCATGTGAAGAAAGATTGTTTTGAAAGCCACCATATACTTTGTTCTTCCTTCTTGACAATCAACCTAGAAGACTTCATTGATTCCAATGTCTTCTTTTCTTTGGTAAGAATATTCTTTGGTAACCATCAGCACGAAAACACAACCTTAACCCAATTTCCTATGCCTTCAGAGTTCTAAAGGAGGAAAATCGGTAGTCAGAGTTCTGGCGTTGCGAGTTCGCAGGGTTAATCCACTCAAAGACTTCAGATGTTTTGAAAAATCTGATTGGTTCGAGCTTAGAGAGTTCTTCGCGTTATTATAGTCTAGATGTATTCGAGTCGATGAAGTTGTCGCCATAAGTTCTATAACATCGTTATAAGTTTTCTCTATCATAGTGGATTTGGGTGGTAGCCTATACCTGAAGTGGTTTTTTACTCGCACGAGTTTTCCACTCCGTCAATAAATTTTCTTGTGTGATTCTCTTTATTGCCCTGATATTTACTTTAATTTACATCTGATAGAATTAGAGGTGCTTGTTGATTCAAACCATAATTGCTCTACCTTTGACTTGTCATATATAAAGTAGTATTTCTCATAGGGTCAGAGCATTAAGACAAAATAGAATTTTTATAGCCAAAACCCTAGGGAAAGTCGAAGCCATGAATGTTAGGGTTGGTGCTATGAGTGCCAATTTTATTATGTATTTCCCTGTAAATACTTATGTAATATTTTATTATAAATAACATTTCCCTGTAAATTTTGATTTTCCGCGTTCCGTTGCGTTTACCTTTATTTGCCCCTAAAACCCCAATAAAATTGGTATCAGAGCGAGTCTGGTTCTGAACACTCTTTATGATTATGCCTTTAAATTCAATGTTTAATTTAATTTTTACTTTATGCATGTATGTGTTTATTTAATTTGATTAAATAAAGTAAAAACATCTTTTGTGGAAAATCCCTATTTGAAAATAATGTTTTCTATTTAATATGTATTTGATGCATATTACTTGGTCTGTCTTGTCAATACCGCTTATGGATAAATAATCTACAACCATATCCGAGAACGTGCCAAAGCTGTGAGGATATATCCGGTAGGATTTTATATATACCAGATATATTTTGATATTAGGTAAATTCAAGCGAAAACGGAATCTTGAACGTGCCAAATCTGTCAGGGTTACGCAAGTATCTTGAATTTATCATTAACAAGTTTGACCTTGGTACACCTCATTGTGAACGTGTCAAAGTTGTGACAATGAGAAACGACCCGGACCGAAACCCCATGAGTCACTATTGAGTTATCAATAATGAGTTGTCTACCTAATGAATATACGTGGGCGAGAACGATCCAAAGTTGTGAGCTGAAATATATTCATGGGGTCCACCTTTCACTATTATGTTTGATTTGATTATCGCATGTTTTGTATTCTGTCTGAGGATTACAGTTTTGCATGAAATAGTGGGAGAGACATTTTTTAGATTAAAAATCCATGATCTATTTAATTCTTTGTGATATTATATGAAATTATTTTATCTGCTTACCATTTATTCGCTATCTATTTAATAGATCTGCGATGGCGGCACCTTTGAACAACTCATTTACTCGTATGCTTGATACGAATAAGCTTAAGGGCGCCGAGAACTTTGCAGACTGGGATATGGATTTAAGGATTATCCTCAAATCCGAAAAGCTGAGATATATTTTGGAAGGTCCATTACCCCTTGTTATATCTGAAGATGAATCGCCTGAAGAGATTGAGACTTTCCGTTAATAGAAAGATGATGATTTAAGGGTTAAATCATTCATTCTTGGTTCTCTATCTTCTGAACTAAAGAGGCAATACTTTAAGATGCATGATGCTTATAACATGAGAATATAACTTCGTGAATCGTTCATGAACCAGGAACAGGTCGTGGTTCATAAAGTTACAATGGAATTGTTCAATTCTAAACTTGATGAGGGACAGGCTGTGAGCACACATGTGATTCATTTGATCAATTTGATCGAGTAATTAAGGCGTAGTGATTTCCCTCTCAATGATACTCTAGGACAGAGTGTCATACTTTGTTCGCTCCGGTGTCGTATCGCCAGTTTGTCATGTACTTCAATATGAATGAGATTCATTGCTCTTACCGTGAGTTGCATATGATGTTTCTCACAGCGGAGGAGGATTTGAATAAGAGAGTTCTGACTCGCCTTCTGAAACCCACTTCACTTTCCGTTTCTTCCCACTCCAAGTCGAATGTGAAGAAGACGAAGGGAAAGAAGAAGAAGGTTTCAATGTTCCTCCGTAGGCTAAGGTAGCGAAGCCCAAGAGAGCTTCTGAAGATAAATGCCATCACTGCCAGAAGGTCGGGCACTGGAAGAGGAACTGTCCAGACTACCTTGCCGAGATTAGGTACTTTTATTTTTCTGGTTATTGATATCTCATTAGCTTGTGAACCTGTCACAACTAGTTAGATTTTAGATTCTGATTGTCCTATTCACATTTAAAATTCATTGCAGGTGCTGACAGAAAGTAGACGGCTGAAATCTGGGGACATGTAGTTGCAATTCGGGAGTGGCGACTCTCTGGATGCGGTTTCAGTGGGCTTATGCGAGATTTCCCTACCCAGTGGAAGACTTTTATTGCGTGACTTCTTTTTTGTGCCAGAATGTGTGGCGAATATTATGTCATTTTTTGTATTAGATACTGAAGGATATAATGTAAATATTAAGAACCGTTCTTTATATTTATATGATAGAAATAATATTCAGATCTTAGTTTTTCCAAATGAGCATGGTCATTACATATTGCGTACTTCATAAGATATCTTTAATATTGTAATTAATAAACGTAAACTATCTGATATAAATAATACTGAACTTTGGCATATGAGGTTAGGTCATATAGGCATGAAATGCCTAACCCAGTTGGTTAGGAATGGTTTGATTCCAAATCTCACCATTGAACCTTATCCAACCTGTGAATCTTATATTCGAGGTAAAATGACCAAAGCCCAATTTTCGGGTGTTGGACACCGAGCCACTGATTTATTTGAACTCGTACATTCTGATGTATGTGGTCCTATGAGTAGGACTGCACACAATGGTTTTTCATACTTCATTACTTTTACCGATGATGCGTCACGTTGCGGTTATATTTATCTGATGAAACATAAATCAGAAACCTTTGAAAAGTTCAAGGAATTTCGAAATGAAGTTGAAAAACAAACTGGACAATATATTAAATGAATTTGATCTGATCGAGGCGGTGAATATATGAGTGGAGAGTTCACTGATTATTTAAAGGAGAATGACATTCTCGTTCAATATATTCCTCTAGTTACTCCGCAACTTAATGGAGTGTTGGAGAGAAGAAATCAGATATTATTGGATATGGTCCGATCTATGTTGAGTTTTACAGATTTGCCCTATTACTTATGAGGTTATGCTCTTTTAACTGCCGTACATCTTTTGAATAAGATTCATTCTAAAGTTGTTCCTACGACTCGGTATGAGATATGAACCGGTAGGAAACCGAATCTTAGTTATAATAAGGTTTGGGGATGTCAATCATACGTCAAGATGGCTCAGCAGAATACGCTTTTGCCTCGAGGATAAAAGTTTAGGTTTTTTGGATATCCTTCAAATACGAAAGGATATTTTTTCTATGATACCGAGCATCGAAATGTGTTAGTAGCTCGCTTCGTAAAATTTCTAGAGGTAGAATTTTTGTCAGAAGGTGGTGATCATAGACAAGTTGAACTTGATGAAGTACAACTTGAGATCAAAGAACTAACGGAGGAACCTGAAGTTTAAGTAGATGAAGAATCTTCAACATATACACTTCGTAGGTCCTAAAGGGTATCTAGACCTCCTGAACACTTGTATTTGATAAAAGAAAAGAGTCGATATTCTATTAGTTGAAGAGACTAGTCTTTTTACCTATAGAGAATCGATGTTGGACATCGACTCCGCAAAGTGGCAAGACGTCATGAAATCTGAGTTAGACTCAATGCATTAGAATCAAGTTTGAGATTTGGTTCCGCTTCCTGAAGGAATTGTTCCTATCGGTTGTAAATGGATTTACAAAAGAAAGCGGGTTTGAAGGAAAGGTTGAAACCTTTAAGGCCCGACTCGTAGCTAAATGTTACTCGCAGCGATCTGGTGTCGACTACGATAAAACTTTTTTGCCAGTTACGATGCTGAAGTCTATAAGGATTTTATTGTCTATTACCGCTTACCATGATTACGAGATTTGGAAAATGGATGTCAAAACGACTTTTCTAAATGGATTTCTTGATGAAGAAATCTATATGGAATAGTCGGAGGGTTTTGCATCCAGCGAGAACTCGGGCATCGTATGTAAACTTAAGAAGTCTATTTATGGACTTAAACAGGCTTCACGAAGTTGGAATCTTTGATTCGACGAGATAATCAAATTGTCTAGTTTTCTCAAGAATTCGGAAGAATCTTGTGTGTATAAAAAGCCCAGTGGGAGTATGGTGGTATTTTTAATAGGGGTGGCAATTTGGGTCAGGATTCGTTTATTCATTCGATTGGATTCGCTTTAAAGTGAATATTAGTTTGGAAAAATGGATTCGTTTAATAAATGGGTCAATTCGATTCGATTCGTTTAATAAACGAATCGAATCTGAATTTGAGCTCATCAATTCGTTTATTCGTTTATTCGTTTATTAAACGAATCGAATTCGAATCTAATTCGTTTAGTATCCGTTTAATTATATTACAAATTCACCCTTTTTTGTTGCTTATAATTATTTAACACGAAGGATATTTTAGTCATTTCGTATGTTTAACCTAAATATATAAAGTAAAAACTAAAACCTAAAATGTAAACCTCAATCCCAAATGTCTGCCGCCTCTCCCAATTTCTCCCAATCAAACCTAAATTCTCAACTCAATCAATTGAGTTCGAAACTCGTGGAAAGGCATTGTTCTCTTCAATGTTTTTCTCTTCTTTTTGCATGGAAAGGCATTGTTCTTATTTTTATTCATACTTGATTCAAGCTCTTTTATAGATCATTTCAATCTGAATTGCATCAATAAAACGAAAATACTGAAGAGCAATAATGTGGGTTTGAGTCCATGATTTGCAATTGATTATTCAACTAAAGTAAGATATTTAGATTTGATTACATTTTCATTTCCTTTCTTTTGGTGATTGTTTTTTACAGATGAGTAATTTTACAAAGGATGAATTTGTGTATACTCTCCGCCACCAGAACACTGCGGCTGGTAGCAGAGGAACTTCAAAGTACAAGGGAGTCACACTGCACAAATGTGGGCTGTTTGCAGGTATGTTTACTTAGGGTTATACATTAACGAGGAGGAAGCTGCGAGGTGTAATTGATTACTATTAACATCTCCCTTGATACTTGATGTGTCTAATTTTGCCTTCGTTTAATGGTGTATATGTTACTTTTCTGGAAATCAGGGCTTATGACAGGGCAGTTCTGAAATGCATTGGCAAATAAGCAGTCACAAATTTTGATAAGGACATGATCTTTGGTTTGTCCCATTTGGCGGAAGCACTGTGTTTTATGTTAATTTTGATTCTTTTGTTCCATGTCTTAAATCTTAATAAGGCTTAGATTTCATACTTACTGTTTACTGGCTTGGTTGTATCAGTTTTGATGAGTATGTATTAAGCAATATCTAAACTGTAAAAATTGAAAATTTTATGTGTTTCCAGTTTCCATTTGCAGCATGACAATATTCATTTTTTTGTGTTCATTTTATACCTAGTTTTGATTATTCTATCTAGGTTTGATTATTGGGTTTGATTTTATTTGCAGGATTTTCATCCCGGATGATAATGATAAAGAAGTTTGTCTTTACCGTCGCAACTTATATTCGAGATTTTGGTAAAAATGTGTATTCAATATTTTAAGTGTTATTATGCAATTGATTTGTAATTTGAAATTTGGAGCTTGTTGTAAGGATTTTAATACTATAACAACGAATATGTTATTGAATATGGTATGGAATGAATGCTTAGATTTTGTATTTTATTTTGATTAAACGAATCGAATACGAATATTCGATTATTAAACGAATCAGATGCGAATAATAAACGAATCGGATGCGAATAATAAATGAATCGGATGCGAATAATAAACGAATCGGATGTGAATAATAAACGAATCGGATGCGAATAGTAAACGAATAATAAATTTGATTCGATTCATTTGATTTATGTAAACGAATAAACGAATCGAATACGAATATTCGTTTATTAAACGAATCGAATCCGAATCCTAATATCAGGATTCGTTTAATAAACGAATTGAATTCGAATTTAGTGCATTACAATTTGATTCATTTAGATTTCGTCACGAATTCGATTCGTTGATTCGTTTTTCCATCCCTAATTTTTAATTCTCTAAGTTGACGACATCTTGATCATTGGGAATGATATCGAGATGATGCAAGACGTTGATGCTTGCCTCTGTAAGAATTTCTCCATGAAGAACCTCGACGAAGCTTCTTATGTCTTAGGCATAAAACTCTATAGAGATAGAGAAATGAAGCTTATTGGGTTATCACAATTAACATACATAGATAAGATCTTATATCAGTATAATTTTGGTAACTGTAAGACAGCAAACATATTGTTCAGACATGGCTTACATCTTTCAAAGAAGATGTGTCCATAAACAGAAGATGAGAAGATTAGAATATCTAATCGTGTATGGGCAGCATCATGTATGTCATGTTATGTACTAGATCTGATATCAGCTTCGCAGTTAGTGTGACCAGCAGATATCAGTCCAATTAAGGTAACGACCATTGGATGGCCATTAAACATATCCTCAAATATATTAAAGGTACTAAGGATAAATTGATTATATATGGAGGAAATGAACTGCAAGTTAATGGGTATACGAATTTCAATTTTCAATCGGATCCTGATGATAAAAAATCTATATCAGGATTCATGTTTACCCTTAACAAAGGTGCAGTTTCTTGGAAGAGTTCCAAACAGGTTCAACAGCTAATTCCACTACAGAGGCGAAATATATTGCAGCTTCTAAAGCTACAAAGGAAGCTGTATGGGTTAGGAACTTTATCACGGAATTGTGAGTAGTCCAAGTATCGAGAATCTGATTTTGTTATACTGTGATAATACTATAGCCATTGCGCAAGCAAAGGAACCAAGGGCGCATCAGAAGTCGAAGCATGTGGAATGCAAGTATCACATCATTCGAGAGATTGTGTCACGAGGGGAAATTATCGTGTGCAAGGTACCGATTGAAGATAATGTAGCAGACCCGATTACTAAGGCCATTTATCTGAAGTTTTTTTATAGACATATGGAGTCGATAGGTATTAGATACAATCGATAATGGTACTAGAGCAAGTGGGAGAATTTGTTATGGTTGGTTTTGAGCGCCAATTTTCTTATGTATTTCTCTGTAAATACTTATGTAACATTTTATTACGAATAAAATAAATAATTTCTATTATATAACATCTCTCTATATATGGTAAATATGTAATTGACCTTAGAATTATTAGTTATGATACTGTTGCAAAAGCGTCGCAACTGACATTGAGTTGTATCATGACGTTGTCATTCTTAGACAGTTCATGGTCAAGGTTTACACTATTTGGTCAGTAAAGTAAACCCGTTGAGACTTGTACATATCGTATACTGGAATCTTGGATTCGAATTATTTCTCAATGACCATGAGTCTTGGAGACTCGTATAGACGTGTAGGTGTTTATAGCGGATAAACACTGAACGACTCACCGAAGATTCTTAATGGATGGTATACCATCATCGATAAGAATATTCTCGGGTTGAGTAGCATAATGATTCTTTAACTTAAGATACCACTGTGGATATATGAATTATCCTCCACACTTTGATGGCAGTCACGTCACCGATCTATTTAGATCAGACCTCCGTCTGTTTATTGGGTGTGGACTGATGCTCAGGATATCATGTGTGTGTCGAGAAAGGATCTGTCAGTTCTATGCACAGAGCATAGGTATTCAATATGAAATTAGCAATTTGTTAAATCCATGGACCCATGGTACACTGTAGAAGTTAGTTCTAAGTGTTATTAAAATATTGCTAATGGAAACGTCAACGTGATTATATCTATAAAGATTTGAAGTTTATATTTAAATCTCTGGAATAATCCGGATACATGTGACAGATAGATTATATATATGCAATGACCTCGACCTGTATGGTTCAGAGAGTTTATCCATGTTTATCATAATTTACGGGTGGGTAGATTATGGACACGAAATTGGATTTCATGATGGATATGCCTGAACCTAGAAAGTCTCACTAATGAAATATACTAGTAGAGCATCAGGGCAACTTTTATGAATAATACTGATTATTTATAAGTCATTTAACGTTTAAACGAAAATACATGCAATTGAGATCTTTTGGTCGTTTCCTAATTAATGTGTATTTGTATTTAATATTTGATTTTATTAATACACATTAATTAAATGTCAAATTAAGATATTTGACATATATCATTAATATATGTATTTTGATTATTTAATGTAAATATGATATATATATATATATATATATATATATATATATATATGATGAGTGATAAATGTATCACTATTTCCCACTCATTAACTTAATATTTTGTATAGTTTCTTGAGTTTTGTGAATATTTTGATGTGTTTTGTGTTATTTTGTAGATAAATAAAGTTTCATGACATTCTGGAGGTGATTTGGAGCAAAACTGTGAAATTTGGTGAAATTTGGCAAAAAGGGTATTTTGGTAATTTTGGACGTCCCGACACAAAAGGGTATTTTGGTAATTGTCCCGACACCGAAATAAAGTTTCAAGACATTCTGGAGGGATTTGGAGCAAAACTGTGAAATTTGACGAAAAAGGTATTTTGGTAATTTTGGGCGTCCCGACACCGAGGGTATTTTGGTAATTGCACCACCATGCCACATGTCAAAAATTCAACGAGCCGTCTTTTTTAGCACACCATGCCACGTGTCGAAAATTCAGCGATCCAAAAAAAATAATAATAAAATAATAAAATAATAAAAATCAGAAAAATAATAATAAAAAATTAGATTTTTTTGCCTATAATAGATTTCGAATTTTTAGTTTCAAATGTACCAAATCCTCTGTAAATACTTATATAATAGAGAGTTCTTCATATTCTTCATATATCAGTTTTATTTACGCTTTGTAGTAGTAATTCTATTCAACCATGAGGGAGTAACCTCACCATGCTGAGGTATAAGGTAATTCTTTTACTTTTGCTTTTTAGATTAATCTCCCTTAAAATATGATATATAAACTATTTAAAATCAAATTAATAAAAAGATACCGCCATTCTAGGTCGGTTGGTTTAAATTTATATTTCTGTTCCGCCTTATGGATGGTATATTTGAATTTGACTTAATCAGGATACCGCCATTCTGGACGGTTGGTTTAAAATATCACAAGTTAATATATTATTATTTTATTGGAGATATCTAAATAGTATATAGTAGAATTTATTTCCTTTTACCTTAGCATTTCATTTATTTATTTTAATTACTTTCTGCAATTTCATTTTCTGTCTTTTAAGTTTATATCAGTTTTAATTATGTATAGTAACTAAATTAAATATTTAGGGTTGTGATAAAATCTAATATAATCGGTTTTAAAAGGGTTAGATTATAGTTTGAGTAATTTAAAAGAGTTATTTATTGAGTCATAATCTTAATGCCTTTTTATTAATTGGCCATTAATAAAATTGATTTAGATAAACTTAAAATGAACTAGACATAGGGATTTTAAGTTTAAGACCTTAGTCTCAACAACCCACGATCTTCTTTAAGGATAGATAAACCTTTAATAGATTTCCTTACATGATAGGAATATACCTGTTGGGCGGGGTAGTCATAATTGGAACTCAATCTTAATGAATCTAGGTAATTTAATTGACATAGACATATGATTCAATTGGATATACTAGGTATTTGTAAATGATCATTCGGAAGAGGCTTTTACATAATTAGTGTTCCAGATTAATAATTCAATAATTTACCCAACTATGATTTAACTACTTCATCTTTTAATTGATATTAGAAAGATTCACAACCCTAGATCTTTAAGTCTTTTTATTTTCCTTAGTATTTTCTTTTATCTTTTGTCTTTTTATTTATTTAGTAAATCTACAAATCAAATCATTTCAAGCAATCAATCCCTTCTCCCTATAATTAGATATTTGTAAATAAATAGTATCAACAATTAATAACAATAGTAGGAATTAAGTCCTCGTGGGATCGATATTTTTATACTACTTGAACGATACGTGCGCTTGCGTTATACGTGTGTGTTTACGCCGGTCAATATATATATTTAAGATATTTGTATTTAATTATTTAAATGTTAAATGATTAAAGTAATTGATTTATAAATATCTTTTGCAATGATTAATTAAGTTAGAAAATGGGCTTATATGATTAGTAACACTTGTTGAGTTTTCATTAAATGCTTTAATGATCAAATACCAAAAGTTAAGTAAATCATTTTCCAATTAATTAATTGAAACAAAAATGAAAAATATCTTGTATTATTTTTTCGTATATTTTCGGCAATCAAAGGGAAAATATATAAGTGTTTTGTTTCATTTTTGTTTCATAAGTTCTAGTTACCAAAATATTACAAAGAAAAGTTTGAGGGAAAGTTGATGAACAAAAGAAAAACCTTGAGCAAAGTTGGGAATTTTGTAAGTTTTTCTAATATTTTTCAACTATAAAATTATTTCTATGTTTCTAGGATTCAACATGTGTTCCTTAGAATTTTCTCTACTATTTAAGCATGTAATTGAATGGTTGGGAACTTGTTTTAAAGATGTTTGCATGTATAATTAACAAAGTAAGCTTGAAATGAGTTTATAAGCGTTCTTTTGATTATTTAATAATCAAGTTGTCATTCTAGAGTTGTTAGGTCCCTCATTGATGACCTAGAATTGTTCTTGTGTTATTTAAAAGTGGTGAGACTTGTTTGGTATGGTAGATAATTGGTTGAAGTGTTGAATTTATTTAATTTAGTATAATTTATTAATTAGACTAATTTGTGAAATTAGGATTCTTAACCTTTTTCCAAATTTGGGGATTTTCATATATGTGTTGTATAATGATGTATATATGATGTATATTAAATTTGGTGTTGATTGGATATCATTTAATGTTGTTTTGAACAAGATTGGACTAAAATGCAAAACCTGAAATTTTTTGTCCTTCTCGGCAATTTGAAGTTTTTGTGGTTTTGTCTTGATATATTAGACATTTATAAATAATTTTGGGATTGATTTGGAATCACTAAAAATTATATTTGACAATTTGAGGATCAAAATGCAAACTTTGAGGGGTCATTCGATAATTATGAAGAAATATGATTTCTTGGGTAAAAATTTTTTTTTATAAGTATTTAGTAATTAGAATAAACAATTTTATTTTAATTGCCCAAGAAAATTTATTAAAATTGGAAAATTTTGATTTTTCGTGTTCCGCTGCGTTTACCCGTATTTGCCTCTAAAACCCCAGCACGAAATGAAGTCAAAATCTGAAGGAGAACATAATCCCGAAATGAGCCGAAGCACGAAAGAGACCAAAGACATTGAGCTAGAGTGAGTTTTTGAAATGACGGTTTTGTCTTTGAAAAGATGTGGCAATTGATGTTTAAGAAACTTTGAAGATGAGGGGGTGATTTTGTATAACCATGAATGAAACAGAATGTGGGAGATATGACTGTTTTTTTTCAAATTGCTCCATTTGCTAACGCATTCCAAACAGTAGCCATATGTGCAAACTGGAAGCACATTAGCTCTGTGATCTGAGAGATTATCCAAGCATATTGGATAATTTTGGCCCCGAATCACCAATGAAATTACCCTAAAAATGAACTTTTCATGTTCACGCTTTATGTAGCATGATGATTTTCACATGCACCATATATTGATATAAATTAATTAATTAAAATTGTAATTAAGGATTAAAATCGAATCATTATCTCAATCCAACATTCGAAACACGAAAACAATCTCACAACAGTGCTCAATGCATCCAATCTATTATTTTGATTACACTGCTGTAAAATGTCATTTCAAAAGTAACATATCAAAAAATGAGATGTAAATGTCCAAATTAACTATCCCGTATAATTCTAATAGAAATTCGACATGGTTCCATTTAAAATACGAAATGTCCATTTACCACAAAAATGTCCACTTGAGAGCTATCTTATCTATCAATAACAACACTTCATATCCAACTCCACGACTCAACAATTAACACAAATAAATTATTCAAATTCTTTAAATTAATACGCCTAAAAACTCGACATACACTTAAATACAAGAAAAGTCAAAGTTCAAGTTTATTACTGTGGGACACAGAAACTGAGCGACGCTGTTCCGGGCTCGCGGCCCGGTTGGGAGTACGGAGTAGCCCGCGGGGGACTAAACCGGAGAAATAAAATGGAGTCGCGCCACCCGGTGGAACCGGGAAAAATGATTTAAGGCTTGCACTCACCCCTCGCAAGGGAAGACCTCAAACCGTTGGGTTCGGAATGGTCCCTTACTTATGCCACTTGTAATGAACGGATTTGTACAAATTTAACCAAGTCTACACAACATACATGTCTGAGATTAACCTAGATCTAATTCACGTTCATAAAGGTAAACATACAATATCACACAACGAACATGTTACATTATCAAACATGAAAACTAAACAACAACCTAAACAAACATAGATAAAACTCCTATTGCGAAGTAAATAACTATAACATACATAGGGAAATAACATACTAACAACCTAATCATGCTTAAGGAATAAACAACATACTAGCAACCTAATCATGCTCAAATACAAGGTTTGGATGGAACGAAATACGTGTGTCTCTCAAGTGATACGTGGCATTGTATCCCGAGTGCAAACCGCAATACCGTCCATTCGGATTCGGCTACGGAATTTACGTCCGGGTTTCCATCTGATATACTACAAGAGAGAACACATATTCCGTTCACCCAGAAATCACATCATGCACTAATTCACAATAATCATGCGAAATAAAATAATAAAATAACTAAAAATAAAGGATAATAAATAAAAGGGTGCCCTCAGGTCTTACCTTTTAAGTCGCTTTCCGGGAGTGCGTTCCACGGTGCCGGAATGGATATCATTTTGCTGTTTTCACTAGTCCACTGTTTCTGCTGTTTTCACGGGTGCGCTGATTCTACTGCTTTATTCGTTTTCACTCGCGGTTTCCGCCCGCTGTTTTCTCTGATTCACTCGTTATTTCTGCCCGCCGTTTTCTCTGATTCACTCGTTATTTCTGCCCGCCGTTTTCTCATTTTTTTTTTTACTGTTTTCACTCAAGTTTTCAGGCTATTTTTGGACTGTTTTGTTCTCAGTTTTGGCAGCTAATTTTCGAGACTGCAGGGGGCTGTTTGCTATCGGTTCTGGCTACTGTTTTCACGTTTGGTTAGGGCATATGTGGCCAGTTGTTCACGTGATTTTTGGGGCTGTATGCATGGGGCTTATTACACGTGCATGGGGGAAGCAGTTTCTCGGCTATGGCTGATGTTTGCTCTTTGAGTGCGTGTATAGCTTGCAGTTCCGTGAGCTGAGCGTGTCTAAGTCTAAGGTCTGTGTGGTGATGCTTATGGGGCTGTTGAAGGTGGAAGGCTGAGGGAGACTGGTTTGAAGGTTCTATGGCGTTATTTGGAGGGGAATAAGGGTTTATGGGGCTGTGTGTGACGTGAGTATGCTTGGCTTGAAGTGGGTGAGCTGTGCGTGGTTTGTGGGTACGTGAGGGGGGTGTTATGGTGCGTGACGGTATTGAGGGCAGGTGCTGTGTTAGGGTTCTCAGCGTGTTGGTGCTGTTTGAGGCGTGTTGGACGTGGGCTGCTCGGCTGGCAGTGAAGCTTGGTGGGTTGCAGTTGGCTTGCAAGGTGTCAAGGGGCTGTTGAAGGTGCTATTGATGTGTGGAGGGCTGGTTCACGGCTTATTGAGGGTTGCATGGTGCATGGGGTTTGCGTGTTTATGAAAGGGCTGGGCGAGTGTGAGAGGCGTGAGGCTGTCTTGCGTTAGAGAGGAGGACTTAGGGTTTCTGGATTTTTGGATTGAAGTCTCGGTTCCTGTGTGCGTGGAGGTTGTGTAGAGTTGGAGGTGAGGCTCGTGGCTTATTAGGGTTTCATTTGTGTTGTTTTCTAAAGGTCCGAGAGACAAGGGTTGATGATGGAGAGGATTTGTGGGAGGCTAAGGGTGCATGGATGCTGTGTGTGTGAGATCCCCCCTGCGTGAAGGTGATGAAGGGTTTATATGGTGGTTTCATGGAGTGAGAGATGGAGAGACAACATGGGTGCTTATGGGTAGTAGCATGGGCGTGCAGAGTGGTTATGGATGGTGCAGGGGAATAATGGTTATATGGGTAGTTATGGGGTGTTGCATGGAGGGTGCATGGCTTTTTGTGTTTGGTGATGGAATTATTGGGTGAGATGTATGTGAGGTGCAGGTTATGGCATGGGTGGTTGCAAGGGCGTGGAATTATTTGTGAGGTATGAGTGTTGTGTTTTATTTGTTTATTATTTTGTGTTAGTGGGTTTTGTTGATGTTTGTTTTGTTTGTTAGTGTTGTTTATTATTTTATTATTTGATGAATTAGTGGGTTTTGTTGATGTTGTTTATTTTATTGTTTATTTGGTGTTGTTGAATTTGTGTGTGTGTGTAAAAGACACGTGAAGGGTGGGTTTATTTTATTTGGTGTTTGTTGATTGATTATTTTTTATTATTATTTGTGAGTGGGTTTGTTTAATATTTTATTGTTTGTTTGGTGTTTGTTGGTATTTTTTATTTATTAAATTGGGTGGATTTGATTTAAGTTTGTGTGTGTACACACGTGAGGGTTGATTTATGTTTGGTTAGTATTTTTTTATTTTTTTATTTATTCGTTTATTCGTTTATTTGTTTGTGGAATTTGTGGAATTTTGTTGTTATTAAATTGGTTTGTATTTTTAAATTGGTTTGATTTAGTTTGAATTTATTTAATTATGAGTCTATTAGGGATGTCCCCGGTCGACTGGACTTGGTAAGGCCAGGAAGATATAAGTCATACGACATGTGTAATCCATGTCTACAACTTGACTCGGTCATGAGTCTATGAGGGATGTCCCCGGTTGACTGGACTTGGTGAGGCCAGGAAGATATAAGTCATACGACATGTGTAATCCATGTCTACAACTTGACTCGGTCATGAGTCTATGAGGGATGTCCCCGGTCGACTGGACTTGGTGAGGCCAGGAAGATATAAGTCATACGACATGTGTAATCTATGTCTACAACTTGACTCGGTCATGAGTCTATGGGGGATGTCCCCGGTCGACTGGACTTGGTGAGGCCATGAAGATATAAGTCATACGACATGTGTAATCCATGTCTATAACCTGATTCGATGTGAATCCATAGGGGGATGTCCCCGGTCGACTGAACCGGATGAAGGTTCAGGATATAAGTCATACGACATTTGTGGTCCATGTCAAAAACTTGACTCGACATGAGTCCGTGGGGGTTGTCCCCGGTCAACTGAACTAGATAAAGGTTCAGGACAAAAGTCATACGACGTGTTCCATGTCTATAACTTGACTCGACATGAGTCCATGGGGGTTGTCCCCGGTCAACTGAACCAGATGAAGGTTCAAGACAAAAGTCATACGACATGTGTCAATCCATGTCTATAACTTGACTCGACATGAGTCCATGGGGGTTGTCCTCTGTCAACTGAACCAGATGGAAGTTAGGACAGTATCCAACCTACTGGTCCTAAAGAGGAACCAGGGGAGGTCTTCATGTCGTCCGGATCATATAAAGGTCCAGGTCTTGAGTTGTACGACATTGCCTGCGAGTTTTAAAACTATATATATGGTATGTAAATGAAGAGAAACATTTATACCTGTCATCTGAAGAGCAAGTCGGTTGTGAGTAATGGTCTTATTTGATGAAGGTTATTCTTTATCTTCCAGATTGTCCCCAATCTACTCGAACTGCAAAACTTAACCGATTTCCATTTTTATTAAACTCATGGAGATTTCATGATTGTCTTCATTTTGGTGGACTTGACGAAAGACCAAAGGAGTCTACGAGACCTAATAATGCAACACCTTACTGATGTTCCCACACTCGCAAAAGCAGCCCAAGTCCATTGCATGGTCAAAGTCTTGGCAGTGATTGGTCCTCTAAGGAGGCCCAATACTCCTTACTTAGGATCATGCATGCATGCAAACAGGGAAGTAGGCCCAAACAATAATGGTCCATTTTGAAGCACACTAAGGAGACAGTCTTCTTCCATTTCGATAGATAGGCTTATGCAGTTTGGCATGTTGTAAGACTCCAGTTGTGTATTCTACTCCCATGTAGAGTCGCACAAGCATCTATTTTGACTACTGCTTCACCAATATGGTTTGGCAGGCTGTTTCTTCAGAGGTTGTTGGCCAGCTTTAGACTCGCAAATGTTCCTTAGATGGGCTGTGATAAAGTTGAAAAAGAAAGGTGATACAAACTGCCTAATTGGTAGAGTTATCATTGCTGCCACAATGTATTTTATGTGGCATAGAAGGGTGTTTGTCCAAAGTGCAACTTCAGTTAACTGCGCAGTGGATGAGATTGTGCAAAACAGATTAAATTTTCTTAGGACTCATACTATTTTTTCCTGATCCAAGTATGCGCATCTGCGGTCTAGGTCGAGTTCTAGCCTGAATTTTGGTGACTAAGGTTGCCTCGGGTCCTCCTATCTGATGTGGTTATTTGGAGCTACAAAATGTCCCATTGAACAAAATAACAGCTGCCACGCAGCAAAGAAAGCTATGCTCAAACTACCAAGCATCTCTATTCGACATATGGGCGCATAAAAACATGTAGATCACCAGCCCATGCCTAATGAGTGGTCCCACACTCATGAAGCCTCACCTAAATTGCCACATCATCAATGCAGAAATCTTGAATCTCCTGTGAAATGGTCGAATATGGGAAGCCCATAACAAGTTTGATCGAACGCCCCAGAGAAACGTTGTCACGTGGATTGCGGTTGTTCGATAAAGTTGTGTATTCATTCAATCAAATACATGAATGTGGTATTGCTCCATACTCATTCTTACTTTTACTTATGTCCATCAAACTACATTGATTTCACTCTATCGACTCCCTGAAATATTGGTAGTTGACACATTAGCATCAGACTCGACACTCTTTCGCTGCCTCAACCTTTCTCTCATCCTCTCACATGCCCTGTCAATACACGCTCGTCCTCTAGTTCCATTCACATTTGCAAAACTATGGTGGTCTGAGCTCTTGGTCTCTAAACGACTCCATGCCGCCTTGTAGCGCGGGACTGTGATTCTCTCAAAAATGAGGAGTCAAACATCGAAACTATGTGCAAACCAGCAAGTGTCTTCCATTCTGACTCATGATTCCTCCTCTCAATTGTGGTTATCATCTTCTGCGCCTGTTTTGCAGCCCACCGGCTCAAAATACGCGAGTGACGCCTACTGGATTAAATCAGTTGAATCCAAAAATGATGCACAATAACTCGTCCAATTCCAATCATCCACCATTTGGATTAAATATGGGTTATGAGGATAATATACATGGTAGATCTGGAAACGATTACCATTTTAACGGTAACAGGGATGGAGCAGTCATAAATCCACTACAGCCTAAGCTTTCAGTGTTACCCATGGGGAGAAATCTACCGAATATAAGGATGGGTAGTGCCCCACCTCAAAATGTTACACTTGGTCAAGCTGTTGGATTGAACGCCGTGTCTGGGCATGCAATGCGTAGTATGCATAATCATTCAGGTTCTTTTCCAAATAATGCTATGATGAGGCCACCTTTTGTTGGATCTCCCGATGTCTCCTGCTTAAGTCTACCGCCAACAACATGAAGTCTCTGCCAAGTCTTCACCCTTAAGGTTCAACCTTCGTCTACTCCTAACTAACTGAACCCCATCTAACAACCCATCAATAGAACATTAGAGAGATGCTTCAGCTGAACTTACCTTCGATTTCTAGTCGTATGTTGTAGATGGTTGTCGCTACTGTGGATCGAAGTTTTCTCACAGATTGGGTTTCACATCATTGTGGGTAAGATTAGGGATGTGCGTCGTCTCCTTGTTTGGGTTTGGCTCGATTGGGTTTGGTTCCATTAATTTCAGTTTGTTTACCAATCTCAAGAGTACTGGTTTTTCATTTTTGGTGCTTGGGCGTTTAATTGGGCGATATGGGTTTGTAGTTTTTGGCTGGGTTTGAATGATGACGATGTTATAAGCGATGTGGGACTCATTGCTCCTATTTTTCAATCCGTTGATGGTGTATCTGGTATTGTGGGCTGTCGTTGTAGCCAATTCTTGAGCAATTAAGGTTAATTGGTGTTCTTTGGGCTGATTGGTAAACAGTTTTCTTTACTGAGACTGGGCTGGAGATCTAGCAGTTATACTGAGAAGCAATGCAGTTTCTCTGATTCGACAGTCTCTTACAAGTAAAGACTTTTTAAACGAATGTTTGTCTTCTAAAGATCATATGACTAAAAATCTGCTGAATGGGCCAGACTGGCTATTAGTAAAGCCATTTCCATTTGAGGCTACTACCATTGGGCATGGTCTTTCCTTCTAACGAGTATCTTGGAGGGATGAAGTCGAGTAAGAGAGCCATGATGCTGATCTAACAAACTAGTCCAACATTACTGACAGTTTGTTGGCCATCGCGGTGACACCAACCTTTTATCGGAAATAGTCTCTGAGCCATTCTGGGGTCTGCTCACAAGTGGCTAAATGTGGTCAGAAGGGACGATTGGTTTGTCTTGGTGATTGGGCTTTGGATAGTGGTGTGCTCGCCTCCATGGTGGGCTTGATTTACATATTTTTTTTTATGAACCTCATTGATCCTTCTACACCATCTTGCACTTTATGGCCATGGGCCTACTGTTTTTTTTGTTAAATGTAGACTGGATATTCCTCACAGGCATGGATGTATCAAATCATGGGTATGCAATAGGACATGCTCCACGTCATCATAGATTGTTCCGTCAAAATGAGAAGATGGAAGTTTGTAGGGAGGCCCCTTTGTTAACGTATCTTTTCCTTGGACCCGGTGAAGATTAATAGAACCACAGGAGACCTAACCCAATGATTGTTCAAGAAGCTATTGTCTTCTGAACCTAATGGAGGTCAATGAGAGTCGACTCTACTGGATCCGATGAGAATCCATGAATCTACAATTGAATGGACCCGATGTAGATTCAGTCTACAAAACTTTTTCATGTCATCTAGAGAATAATAAAATCCTTCCATTCACGTCGTCTGGATGATATAAAATCATTCCATGCCTTATGGAGCAGACGACATTCTATCAATGTAGTCTGAGGAATATGACATTACATTCATGTCGTCTGAATGAGATAATAAATCACACTTATCATCCGAAGGAGTGACAATATTCTTCATCGTTTGGAGAATATGTAAATGTTTGGATGTAGTGAGGAGTGGATGACCACCTTGTCGTATGGAACAAAATGACTATCCTCTTATGTTCTCCGAGGGAGACAACACTCATCCGACGTAGTACGAAGTTGTTGGCAATCCATTTTGTCATATAGGCAATTGGGCTATGTCTTATCTAATCGTACCCCAGTCAAGTTAAGTCATCTTCCATCTCATGTCGGATGGGATATTAGACAAGTGTCAAAGCTTATTATGTGGGGGTCAAGTGGAATCTTGGGCAAGTAACAAGCTACACAAAGTAATATCAATTGGGACATCCTCAACAACACTATAATATCGAGTGGGGCATCCCTAACAAGTTATATGTCAGACATTGTGTATGTCGACTGAGCCATCCATAACTATTATCTAGATTTGAACTGTTGTGTCAACTAGGACACCCATAGCAAGTTTCATACTGTAAATTGTAGTACCAACTATGACATCTATTACAAGTCCCAACCCATATATTGATGTCGATTGGGACACCCATAACAATTTTCAAGCTATATGGTGTACTATCAACTGGGACATCCATAACAAGTCCCAAATTAAGACACATATTATAAGTCCATTGTCTTTCTACTGTCGACTGGACATTATTAAAAGTGCAAGCCATACCTGATAATGTTGACCAGGATGTCCATGCCAAGTCTTCATTCGGGTATCGTCGACTGAGACATCTTCCTATGCCACACATCGCTTCACCACGTGAGGTAAGTGGTAGGAAATATAGTTCCATTGAAGGGAGACGCCTCGCTCCTGTTGTAAGTCCATGAGACCATGGCCGTAAGGAGACTAGAATTGATGACATTTCATTAATGTCTTATGGAGGAGTTGAGAATCCTCTCAACGTCGTCTAAAGAAGATGACACTCTTTTTTTAATGTAGTCTGGAGGAGATGCAATCCCCTTACGTAGATTGAAGGAGATGATATTTTATCATTATCATCTAGGGTAGATGGTAACCGCTCCGAGTAGTCTCCAATATATGTCAATTAAAGAGGGTACTTTCTTGGTTGATTGGGTATGTTGGGGATTATGAGGGTATTCTCATGTCGACTGGGGGAAGTCTGTAGGATGGTTCAAATGATGGTTCATATACGTCGACTGGAGCAAATGGACTTCTCATTATGAGTGGAACAAATGGGACAAATGATAATCCTAATATGTGTAATTGTTCTTGGAAGATGGCTTATTAAGTAACCATGAGATATGGTATTTGCTCATGATATGATGCCATACAAGAATGGGTGTTTGGAAGGATCGTAGATAGAGAGATCTTTGCACGCTATGAATCGCCAGGGCCCCACGGTGGGCGCCAAACTGTAGGCGCTGATTTTCACCGAGGCCTACAATTGAGTTTTCATAAGGGGGCACTGGCGATCCTGCAAAACAAAGGAAAGTAGGGTGAGCGTGGAGGGTCTACCCACCGGTGTGGTGGATGCCGTAGGCACTCCGACGCCCAAGTCAGTGAGGGAAATGAGGTGTAAAAGTCGTAGAGGGGGGAAATAAGGTTAGATGTTACCTTGATCATTGCCCACTGTCGTGAGGGCGGTAGATGAGAGGTTTAGAGAGCTGTGGAGAGAGTAGTGTTTGGGCTATGAGTATGAGAGCTTTCAGTTCCATCCCCCTTCCTCTTGGAGCCTCGTTCCTTATATATACATGCTATAGTAACGTGTGTCTTTATTGTCTTTTGATTGATCGCCCGTTGGATCATGGTAACAGTCAACTTTATGAGGAGCTATTACTGCGTTGTAGGCTGGAACGGATGGGTTATGAATGGCATTTATGAGCCTGGGCGTTATGCTTGACTGGAGTAGGGTGAGCCCCGATTATGCTTTGAGCACGTGACATCTCACTGGGCCTGGGCTTGTGAAACTCTGGGCCTCTATACACTTTAAACATTGAGGCTTCCTTTTGAGGTAGAAGCTTAGGCCTGGAGTAAAAGGCGAAATTGCCCCTGGACCAAATTTGGCCCATACAATAAATAGTAGATGGTCGTGTCAAAAGTTATATGGGGGAAATAGATATCGAGAGCCCCTAAAACCCAAGGAATTTTTATGCGCAGAGGAAATGATGACTGGGCCTTTCACCGTAGCTTCACTCGACGAAATGAAGAGCCGGAAAAAATCAAGGAAGCTGAAGAAGAAAGAGTTGGAGGCTGAAAAAGAAGCTGGGCCTCAACAAAGAGAATTGAAGCGGAGAAGGTGAAGTCGACCACAACGATTTCTGCGGGGAAAAAGAGGAAGTTTGTTCCCGAGGTCGAGGAGGAAGATGACTTTGATAACCTTACCTTAAAGGTTCCACGAGAGTCGACTGCTATATCCGATCCTTCGAGTATCGACTCATTCGTAGAGGGACTTCTCCTCGAGGGGGATGAAGTAAGATTGGCACAAATTGGCCCAACGGAAGTCATGAAGAAAGCCATCGCACTAAATTATCAAGTGAGTAGCAACCTTTATTACTATTGTATTACTTTTTTTTTTAAAAAAAAAATCTCGGCTTCATTAGGCACTGGAATGCAGCCTATTCATGCGAAAAAATGTGGAGTCCAATCAAAGGAGGACAAATGAGCTGGAGAAATCCCTGTCGGTGAGGAGAAAAGTCATCAGAGTTGAAGTCTGGAATCATTGCTTCTCAAAGGAAAGAAAGAGCTCTTGAGAAAGAACTGAAGGAAGTTAAGGCTGCTTTGGC
>SKCR01040647.1:0-48717 GCA_019454045.1 Zanthoxylum bungeanum
ATGTATTAGATACATTGGCATAAATGAATATACATATGTTTTGGACTTGGATGTCCACCTAACCGGATCTAGGAATTGGATGGGATCCAATTGATCTTTGAGATCTACCTAGTTAAATAGCATACAGCTTGTTGCCCAAAGTCAAGGTTGTGTGTTATTTAACGGGATCCTAGCCCACTAGGAAATAGGATTTCCCGAGTTCTCAACAGAGGGTAGAGAGCTTGATAAAAATAGTGGGAGGCTAGTATTGAATTTGCAATTTCATTCAGATACTTAGCCATACGCGTCTTTCAAAATTATTTCGTTTAATTAATTAAAATTAGTTGGACTAATTCATTGTTATTTTTTTCTTGTAACAGTTTGACTGTACCCATTTTAATCGTTAACTAGATAGTTGGACTATCGTAGTTGAGATGGCAAGCAAGGTAATGTCCGAGACATCATCATGGGTGACAATGTCTTTAAGGGCACAAACTTCGCTGATTGGGAAATGAACCTGAGGATAGTCCTTGGGGCTGAGAGGATGCTGTACACTGTACAAACACCTCTCCCGCCTAAGCCCACTGACCCACTTGAGCTGGAGTTATGGAAAACTCACAGCAATGATTGTGACAACAGCTCAGGCTATTATGTTAGCTTCGATGACTCAGCAAGCACTTTCGTCGCCAGAATAGGGACTTGGATCCTATAGTATGATGGCTAGACTGCGAGATCTCCACCGCTCTAACAAGCGGATAAAAAGGTACGAGTTGGTGAAGAAACTCTTCCGCGCCCGAATGACTGAAGGCGCATCAGTTGAGGCCCACGGGGCTCAAATGATCGCCGATATTGATGAGTTGGCCAATATGGGAATAGTCTTGGAGGCTGAGCTGACCATAGATTTGATCTTACAGTCACTTCCTGATACTTGGAGACAAATCATAATCAACTATAAGTTGATGGATACGGATGAACACTCTTGGAGAGCTGTTATCCATCTTGAAGGAGTCTGAAAAGGAACTCCAAAAAGGGGCAAGCGGAGGCGCACTTTGCATCGACCTCTCAGAGGCCAAAAGCTGGGCCCAAAGTTACTACTGGAGGGGTGAGGAAGAAGAAACATAAGAAAAATGGCAAAGGTAAGTTGACAAAAGCTTCTGGGAAGCCAAGGGAAATCTCAGATGTCCTGCCTCAACTGCGGCAAGAAGGGTCACTGGAAACGTGACTGCCGAATGGGCAATGGACAAAGGGAGGATATCAAGGCAGGCAAGGCACTAGCCTCTGTATGTTTGTTATTGAGATAAATATGACTACTTCTAGTTTTAAAAATTGGATTTTTGATTCTGGTTGTGCTGCTCATATATGTACTGATTTACAGGATCTGCAGGATAGCAGGATGCTGACTTCAGGGGAGGTTGATCTACGAGTCGGAAACGGAACTCCAGTTGCTGTTTTGGCTGTAGGGACTTTTGTTTTGGAATTGCCCTCGGGGCTGTTGGAGTTTAATCATGTCCACAAGATCACAAACAATGCATAAAATCAACATATGAACACATCAAAGGAGGTGGCGGAATCAACTCACATTGAATTCGGTTTTTGATGTTTGAAGAACAAGGTGCGTTTTTGGCTCCCTCCAAGTCACGGCAGTAGCTTCTCCTTGCAGTGGGCTGTGCGGTTTGGACTGGTTTGGTGCTCACCATTTTCGGCCATGTGAGAACTCCATTAAAGCTCCAAGCTTTGAGATTCCATGCTCACAAACTCACTTCCCTATCACCTTTGTATCACTCCTAGAGTGTGCTAGCACTAATCATCTTCCATTTTGCTTCTCAAAATTTTCGGTGAACCAGAAAAATTGAAGAAGAAATCGGCTTGAAGCCGTGAGGAAGAGAGAGAAGAGAAGAGGGAAAAGAGAGGGAGAGAAGAGACCGTGTACAGTACACACTTGTGAGAGAGAAAAATACTAATATATATATTTTATTTCATTTACCAAGTAAAATAAATAAAACATATATATATATCTTATCTTTTTAATTCTAAAGTCAAAAAATAAAAAGCATAAAGCTTTCCATCATTTCAACTTTTAACTTTAAGTCACATCACATCTATTCACTTTAATAAAGTGACATATTGTCAAGTCACATCACTCAAAGTGACAATTGATTTGACGATTGACGCGACTAGCGATTTGACGCTTGATGTGACTCGCGTGCCGCGCTCGAATTCGAAATGCGAATGCGCTCGCAATCACTCTCGGGCTCGGGTTCGCTAATTCCAAATTAACGAATTTTCCGTCGCGTCGTAATTAAGTGATTACGCCTAGCGAATTCACTATTCACGTCGCTAACGAATTAATTCTAAATTAATTCGTTCGCCCGAATTAAAATCTAATTTTAATTCCGCGTCGAAATCCAATTTCGATTAATATATCGAATATATTAATTTTATCGATTAATTCCAAATTAATCGTTCTCTCTCTTTAATTAATATTTTATCCCAGATAAAATATCTCCGCTATTAATCCCAGATTAATTTTCTCTCTCATCGAATTAATCCCAGATTAATTCTATCTCTCTCTTCTAATTAATCCCAGATTAATCAAAGTGCGAGTAATACGTCATCGGTGAATCTTCGGGAACCGACCCATGAGATCTCCGGATATGTTGGCAGTAAATACGATCGTCGGACTGTCCGAACACGTAAGTACCTCGTACTACGTTTATATCGATTTACAAGACAAGGTTGGCTTCTAGCAAAGCGCCATGCCTACCCAATTCTCCAGAAATATTCTTACAGGAATATATAGATCTGTATCAAGCGTAGAATACCGTAGTATTGTGTATATCGGCCCAGTATCGGATAATCACGTGCTAGGGCTGGGGCTGGATAAGTGTCTGCCCCGTCCGAAACACATGTCGGATGTTTGGTAACATAGTCTCTATAATCGGATATACATGACCTGGTCACAATATCCCGATTGGTTGCGCAACACTCAAGAGCACTAGTACCATATCCTGCGTGACATCTACTCCAATATGACTGAAGTGACACTTCCGTCTCGACATCACACCCAATACACTACGACTCCCTGATAAACCCAGAAGCGGTGTACCCAGAACCGGTTAAAGCCCTGTACCACCAAGACCAGAGTTTACCGATTATCGCAAGTATTAGCGATGCAAGTCTCAGGTTAAGACTATACACACCTACCTCGATTCGGCCTCCCATAGACACATAGTCATAATACCAATGGGATTCCGAGGGGTCTATCCAGAGCGAAGCTGTTTCCCGTACCATCGGTGGAAACACGACCTCCTATTGCACTTGCATAAGTATCCAATACTTATATATATGAGAACTATGCCGTTGTGCCCTCACAACGCGCACAAGTGCAATACTAGCCTATTCCGCATTATCGATGTCCAGTCTCGATAATACTTCGGCTAGGGATATTTAATGATTAATCCTTCGGGGATTGATACTGTCTCATATCATCTCAATCCAGGAACTAATCATATGGACCTCTCTTCATTTATACATCTATGGTGATCTAATCACAAATGATGAGAGTGCAATTTCCTTGTCACATAGTTAATTTGTACAGCAACACCGTGATCTGTACAAATAGTGACGCTATGGGTCATATTATCCAACAATCTCCCACTTGGCACATAGCCAGTCACTCGAGTGTCTAACACTCGAACTATGTACAATTCGCTCAAATTGCTGAGGAAAGGTTTTCGTCAGCGGATTTGCTTAATTATCGTCTGACGCGATTTACACGATCATCACATCGCCACGATGTATGATCCGAACGAATCAGATGATATAGAAGTATATATCTGGATCGTCGATGAGACCTTTAATTCTTTAGCCTGTGCTGACGCCTAGCTCAGCTGCTAACAGAACTATATCTAATCTAATTAGATTTATTATCGATCCAAATGGCTTCTATTGCTGCCTTAGCTGCAGCAATAATCCGTATTTGTTGTTAATTCGGCAACAGTTATCTTGCTCGGAAGATTTCCAGCTCACTGTCCCAGTGTTCAAACTTTATAGTACCGTAGTATTTACCGGTTTGGAAACTTGCAGCAGTGATCCCAGTCACTTCAAGTTCTCCATCTCCATAGTTTAAGACAACATCTTTAGTTCTCTCAGATACTAACAGATGTTCTTAATCTTCAATCCAGTGACTATCACTTGGATTGACCCGATTGTGACTCCATATGCTCAAAGCGTATGAGACACCAATACAAGTACATTTTAAATGTACAATTTCTCAGAGAGTGTTACCAACTCCAAATCTAGCCCAGTAGATCTTTATTCCTTGAATAAAGGTTGTTACTCCCAGAATTCTACGGAGAATTTCTTATGAAAGCCAAGCTTTCACCGATCGTTTTATGGGAATTTCATTGTCAGTGCCCTCTCCCACTAACCTCCTTATATACACAAGAATTATTTCGTTTTGAGTCAAATCATAAACTATTTGATTATTTCAAAACGTCAGTTCCAAGAACCTTATGCTTGCTTCAATCCAAACATATTGATATACATGGAATCCATTTCGGACTCATGACACTTTGTCATAATAGGGAGTCGATACCTCGTATCACTTCCTTTGTTCTTGTGTATTCGAAGATTAATGGTATAGTTTCATCCTTGATGAACTATATATGTTCCATTAAGATTCAGTGCCTAGAACAGTATTACTCCGATTTTCATCGAGTTATACTATCCTCCCACTTACCACTGCATATCGGTATTCCTCTTAGGAAAACCGCATGGAGAGCAACAATCTAATTGTTCTCTAGTGAGTTGTTAAGTACTATACTTATGGTTTCCCTTAGGATAACCAATATTGGCACTTATCCAATTTGGGTCCTTAGTTTGGTATCATCCAAACGTATGCCTAGCATACCCAAATTGTCAGGAATGAGAAACTCGTTTCTTTCCTGTTCATATCCTATACGATATCTGTCAAACAGATTTATATGGAACCTTATTCTAAATAAGTTTTGCACTGTTAGTACATATCCTATTGAAGGAAATGGTAGCTTAAAGCGACTCGTGATTAACCTTATTATGTCTAACAAAATTCGGTTAATCCTGTTCGGACACACCGTCAAAATGACGTGTTCCAAGAGGAGTCCTCATTGAAAGAATACTATACTCTTTCAAGTATACGAGAAACTTACTGCTTAAGTATTTTCCATTACGGTCTTACCGTGGCGGAATAATGCTATAGCCGATCTGTTTGTGTATTTCGTGTCGAAACTTTAAAGTTTCTGATTTGTGTTCTTCAAAAGAAACACATAACCATAACGTGATGCCACATCCGTTAAGGTCACGAAATATTCATGTTCACATCTAGCCTAGCTAGATATGGGCCCACTAACTTCACCATGAATAGGGCTAACAGATCGGTGGCACTTACACTATTACCAAGTAAATAGTATTTTAGGTACTTTACCTAATAAACTAGATTCGCAGACCTTATTTGAATAGTCAAATCAGTCCTAGTATCCACTCTTCAAAAGTGTGGATATACGAGTCTAATTAAATTGTGTCCTAGACAACAATGCCACAAATAAGTCTCTATTGATCAAATCAATTTGAGCTATTTATTTGTCAATTTATATGTTTGAGATTTTTATTTATATTCAAAATATAAATTCTGTTATTTACATCTAATGTATTTATCTCAGTATCATCTTTATATAATAAAACACTCAGTGTTCTATAATATAAAGGTTTTATCCGCAACGGATTAAACACTGATAAAGAGATAATGTCTCTAGTCAAACTAGTTACATTATAACAGTTCCTAATTCAAGTACATACCCGAAGGGTAGTTCCTAAACTTAGGTATCTACGGTCGAAACAGCGACTTTCGTCCCGTTTCCGATTCGCAGAGCAATCTCAGCTTGAAGTCAGTATCCTGCTCAAAGCAGATTCTGAATATCAATACATATATTTTATGTACCACACTAAGTATTTAAAATCTAATTTCAATACTAGCTGTGAACATAACTAAGACAAACATTTTTAAAGTTAGAGCCTCGCCCTTTCTTTAATTCCTTCGTGTCTTCCATATCCAAATGGTAGTCACTTTGGGATATGTCAATTATCCTTTTCAATATTTTAGGAAACTTAGGCCAAGCCTTGGGTTTTTAGAATATTGAAAGGAATGTGCACCTCGTGCTACATGCCCAATTGCAAACTTTGACTTTACATGAATAGTCAATTAATTCTCCAAGAATTATAAATTGCAATTTTAATACTTCTTAAATCCAAAAATTAGATTTATGACAAGTATATTAAATTAAGCATTAAAGTCATCATCACAAAAATCTTCCAAAGATTTTATGCTCTACTTATCTTGCTTAATTTTGGGCTTAAGGTATAATAAGTTATTTTATCAAATAAAGTAACTTATTATTTATTCCCAATTTGAAAATTAAATCATTTAAAATATTTTAATCCTAGATTATATTTTAAATATCCAACTTTTCAATTTTATCTTGATTACAATAGTCCAACTATTTAATCAACGATTAGTGGTACTTTATATATATAATGATTATAATAGTCCAACTATATAATCAAATATAATCCAAATTAATTAACCTCAATTACATTGATTACTATAATCAAATTATAAAATCAACTGTAAACTGAAATTAATTAATTCAAATATATTGATTAATATAATCCAATTATATATAATCAAGTATAATACAGTCCAACTGTTTAATCAAAACAACAATTTAAATATTAGTCTAACTAACATTTAATCTAATGACGAAATAATTTAATGAGCGCATATGGCGAGTAATTGAACGAGTATTGCAAATTCAATTCTTGCCTCCCACTATTTTTCGTCGAGCCTCTAACCCTCTGTCGAGTACTCGGGAAACCGTGTTTCCTAGTGGGCTAGGATCCCGTTAAATATCACACAATCTTGACTTTGGCCAACAAATTGTATGATAATTAACTAGGTAGATCTCGAAGATCAATTGGATCTCATCCAACTCCTAGATCCAGTAGGTGGACATCCAAGTCCCAAACATATATCTTATATATGCCTATACATCGAATGTATACCCTAACCTATTTCCTCTGAATCAACTAGGCCTTGGCTTTGGCACAACAAACCTAATGATTCCAGTCAAGCGCGGACCCATTGACATGGAAGCTTCGTAATCAATGTCAATGGACAAGAAGTGGTCTTGACTTTGGCCAACAAACCACAACTTGGACACGACACCGATATGGAACAAAGCCTCGTGATTAAAACACATCTTTGATGGACAAGGGCTTGACTTTGGCCAACAACCCCTGCCAATCTCGGATCTTGAGTAAGAATCACTCAATGGAAGGAAAAACGCATGATATTTAACGAGGGTTTTTCTCGTGCAAATTGGCTACCAATTTAATTATCTTTGTTAAGGTCTCATCATCATACACCCTTAAGCATGCATTCTAAACACATAATAAAGCGAGTATGAAATAAAATAATAATGATATGCGGATGGATATTTTACATTGATCCTAGATCAAATCTCTCACTTTCTCTCTCCCGCTAGCACTTGTATTACTTCTACCCGTTACACTACACTTCTAAAGAAACCTCTTTTACATGGAGGGGAATAGGTGAGAAGAGAATACAAAGAAATAGGAGATAAGGCTGGACACGCAGGTCCAATTTAATAAATCAAATTTATTACAATTTCCAAAATCGCCCAACCCGACTAATATCCATCCGATATACATTATTCAAACATCACAACCATGTATTCATACAAGCATGTTATCAATCAATCAATCAAATTAATTAATCTTGAATATTAGTGATCATCCAATGTTCAAACAAAGATTTGATTTTTGTTCGAGTCAAACTCGTTTTGCAAACACGTACTCAAAGTACAATTTCTACGAATTAAATTAAATTACATAATTAAATCCAATTTAATACGTATTTAATTCTAATTCATTATTTAATTCCAAATTAAATATTACACTTTATTAACGAACCTTTACGACTTAAATTCCAAATTTAATCGCAACGGGTCTCAAAGCCCGATTAACATCTAATGTTTTATTTAATTAAAGTCCAATGGGCTTTTAATTAATTTCTATAGGCGTGGACTTTTGGTCAACTCGGGTCAAACCGAACAACCAAAATCCAATCCGGGAGTTACCCCATAAGCCTTTAAATTAATTTTGGCCCATTAGGCCCAATTAAATAATTAAGGTCCATTAAGTCATAATTGGACCTTTTGGATTCGGTTTTGGGCCTAATTGGATCCAACCAATTTTGCCTAAACCCAACTTTGTTACAACAAAGCCCAAAAGCCCAATTACAACCTAACAAGCCCAATTTCCAAAACTAAGCCCAAATTAATTAACTTATAAAATTCCAAATTTCACAATTAATTAACCTAAGTGTAATACACAATCAATTACCCAATTAACATTTCTAAAATATCAATTAGCCTAATTAATCATGCACTTTAACAACCAAATAGTGTCCAACACAATTCAATCAAAATCAAACCCAATTAACATGCTTTCAAGTCTCGGCAATTAGGGGTTTTTCAATTCGATTCGGTTTCAATCCAATTGAGTCCAAAATCATAATTTCCCAAATCAATTCAATTCATCCAATGAATTAAAACAACAAAATCACAAAGAATTTCATGTTCTTTAAAATCGGCCAAGCCACTTTAAAAGGGAAAAATGTTCCAAATCAAAATTCAATCCAATTGAACTTCAAAACAACATTAACCAATTGTTTTAAGTCATCCAATGATCAAACAAAACCAAAATTACCAAGACATTAGGGTTATTCCAATTTTCGGCCAAGCCTCCAATTTGGGGAAAAATGAATCCAATCCAATTTCATGAAATTGATCACACACAATCTCAATTAAACATGTTCTAAGCATACTTAAACATCCAATTCAATAAAAACATGCTTAAACACATTTTGCCCAATTTCAAGTTTCATATTCACCTAAGAATTGGGGAAAATTGATCTAATCCAATTTTCTTGAAATTGATCATGCACAACTTCAATTCAACCTCATTCAAGCATAATGCATCAAACAATTCAACCAAATCATGCCTAAATCGAGTTTACCCAAATTAAAGTTTTGACAAAAATTTGCAAATTGGGGAAAATCAATCCAATCAATTTTTTGTCAAATTGATTACATATATCTCAAATTAGATCATATATAAGCATTATTGAACAATCAATTTGTCATAATCAAGACAAAATCAAAAAGCCCCAAATCACTCAAGAACCCTAATTTCGGATTTCATGCATCAATGACTCTAGATACCATTGTTGGAGTTTAATCATGTCCACAAGATCACAAACAATGCATAAAATCAACATATGAACACATCAAAGGAGGTGGCGGAATCAACTCACATTGAATTCGGTTTTGATGGATGAAGAACAAGGTGCGTTTTTGGCTCCCTCCAAGCTCGGCAGTGGCTTCTCCTTGCAGTGGGCTGTGCGGTTTGGACTGGTTTGGTGCCTCCATTTTCGGCCATGTGAGAACTCCATTAAGCTCCAAGCTTTGAGATTCCATGCTCACAAACTCACTTCCCTATCACCTTTGTATCACTCCTAGAGTGTGCTAGCACTAATCATCTTCCATTTGCTTCTCAAAATTTTCGGTGAACCAGAAAAATTGAAAGAAATCGGCTTGAAGCCGTGAGGAAGAGAAGAGAGAAGAAGAGGGAAAAGAGAGGGAGAGAAGAGACCGTGTACGTACACACTTGTGGAGAGAGAAAAAATAGCTAATATATATATTTTATTTCATTTACCAAGTAAAATAAATAAAACATATATATATATATCTTATCTTTATTCTAAAGTCAAAAAATAAAAAGCAATAATGCTTTCCATCATTTCACTTTTAACTTTAAGTCACATCACATCTATTCACTTTAATAAAGTGACATATTGTCAAGTCACATCACTCAAAGTGACAATTGATTTGACGATTGACGCGACTAGCGATTTGACGCTTGATGTGACTCGCGTGCCGCGTTCGAATTCGAAATGCGAATGCGCTCGCAATCACTCTCGGGCTCGGGTTCGCTAATTCCAAATTAACGAATTTTCCGTCGCGTCGTAATTAAGTGATTACGCCTAGCGAATTCACTATTCACGTCGCTAACGAATTAATTCTAAATTAATTCGTTCGCCCGAATTAAAATCTAATTTTAATTCCGCGTCGAAATCCAATTTCGATTAATATATCGAATATATTAATTTTATCGATTAATTCCAAATTAATCGTTCTCTCTCTTTAATTAATATTTTATCCCAGATAAAATATCTCCGCTATTAATCCCAGATTAATTTTCTCTCTCATCGAATTAATCCCAGATTAATTCTATCTCTCTCTTCTAATTAATCCCAGATTAATCAAAGTGCGAGTAATACGTCATCGGTGAATCTTCGGAACCGACCCATGAGATCTCCGGATATGTTGGCAGTAAATACGATCGTCGGACTGTCCGAACACGTAAGTACCACCTCGTACTACGTTTATATCGATTTACAAGACAAGGTTGGCTTCTAGCAAAGCGCCATGCCTACCCAATCTCCAGAAATATTCTTACAGGAATATATAGATCTGTATCAAGCGTAGAATACCGTAGTATTGTGTATATCGGCCCAGTATCGGATAATCACGTGCTAGGGCTGGGGCTGGATAAGTGTCTGCCCCGTCCGAAACACATGTCGGATGTTTGGTAACATAGTCTCTATAATCGGATATACATGACCTGGTCACAATATCCCGATTGGTTGCGCAACACTCAAGAGCACTAGTACCATATCCTGCGTGACATCTACTCCAATATGACTGAAGTGACACTTCCGTCTCGACATCACACCCAATACACTACGACTCCTGATAAACCCAGAAGCGGTGTACCCAGAACCGGTTAAAGCCCTGTACCACCAAGACCAGAGTTTACCGATTATCGCAAGTATTAGCGATGCAAGTCTCAGGTTAAGACTATACACACCTACCTCGATTCGGCCTCCCATAGACACATAGTCATAATACCAATGGGATTCCGAGGGGTCTATCCAGAGCGAAGCTGTTTCCCGTACCATCGGTGAAACACGACCTCCTATTGCACTTGCATAAGTATCCAATACTTATATATATGAGAACTATGCCGTTGTGCCCTCACAACGCGCACAAGTGCAATACTAGCCTATTCCGCATTATCGATGTCCAGTCTCGATAATACTTCGGCTAGGGATATTTAATGATTAATCCTTCGGGGATTGATACTGTCTCATATCATCTCAATCCAGGAACTAATCATATGGACCTCTCTTCATTTATACATCTATGGTGATCTAATCACAAATGATGAGAGTGCAATTTCCTTGTCACATAGTTAATTTGTACAGCAACACCGTGATCTGTACAAATAGTGACGCTATGGGTCATATTATCCAACAGGGGCATATGCTTAAACTTTTGAACTGTTATTATATACCTAGTTTGACTAGGAATATCATATCTGTATCTTTGTTAACCCAGCATGGGTACACTTTTGTATTTAGAAACACTGGTGTTATTTATATAAAAATGATGCAAAATTTGCACTGTTGTACAAATAATGGCCTTTATATTTTGAATATAAATGAATCTCCTAACATAAAATACAAACAAGGCTCAAAAAGAGTAATCTAAAAGATGAAGCTTACATGTGGCATTGTCGTCTAGGACACATAAACAAGACTCGCATATCCACACTTTCAAGAGTGGGTACTTGGACGGATTTGATCTTAATTCATATGATGTCTGCGAATCTTGTCTTTTAGGCAAAATGCCTAAAACACCTTTTAGTGGTAAAGGTGAACGTGCCACAGAACTGTTAGCCCTCGTTCATAGCGACGTATGTGGGCCCATGTCTAGCCAGGCTAGAGGTGGATATCATTACTTCGTAACCTTTACGGATGATGCATCTCGTTATGGTTATGTGTATCTAATGAGACACAAGTCGGAAACTTTTGAGAAATTCAAAGAGTTTCGACACGAAGTAGAAAAACAAACAGGAAAGAGTATTAAGACATTGCGGTCGGACCGTGGTGGCGAATACTTAAGTTTAAGTTTCAAGATTACTTGAAAGAAATGGTATTCTTTCACAGTGGACTCCTCCTGGAACACCGTAATTAAATGGTGTGTCTGAACGGAGAAACCGTACCTTGTTAGACATGGTAAGGTCGATGATGAGTCGGACTGAGCTACCAATATCCTTCTGGGGATACGCATTAAACAGTGCGGTACTTATTTTGAATAAGGTTCCGTCAAAGTCTGTTGAACAGACTCCATATGAGAAATGGACAGGAAGGAAACCAGGTTTCTCTTTCCTGAAGATTTGGGGATGCTGGGCATATGTTAACGTTTGGAAGGTACCAAACTAGAACCCAAATCAGATAAATGCCTTTTCGTGGGATATCCTAAGGAAACCAAAGGATATTACTTCTATCACCCACAAGAGAACAAAGTGTTTGTTGCTCTACATGCATTTTTCCTTGAGAAGGAATTCCTAGATGCAGTGGTAAGTGGGAGGAAAGTGGAGCTCGATGAAAATCGTAGTGATACTGTTCCTGGCAATGAATCAACGACGGAACATAAACAGACCATCCAGGATGAGTCTGTACCACAATCTTCAGATACACAAGGACCGCGTAGGTCGGAGAGAGTCAGGAGGTACCTGAGAGGTATGGGTTCCTGATCTCACCTCATGTAGATATTAATCTTATTGAGGATAATGAACCGACTACGTATGAGGAAGCAATACAGAATATTGATTCCGCTTTATGGCAAGATGCCATGAAGTCCGAGATGGATTCCATGTATGCCAACCAAGTTTGGACACTGGTTGATGCATCAGAAGGGGTAAAGCCTATTGGATGCAGATGGATCTTCAAGAAGAAGACCGACATGGATGGCAACGTACAAACGTACAAAGCTAGGCTTGTAGCAAAGGGGTATCGTCAACAATATGGTATTGATTATGACGAAACTTTCTCACTCATTGCCATGATTAAATCCATTCGGATAATGCTTGCAAAAGCTGCATATTTCGATTACGAGATATGGCAGATGGACGTTAAAACCGCTTTCCTTAACGGAAACCTTTTGGAGGATGTTTATATGTAACAACCTGACGGTTTTATCGTACCTAGACTTGCAAACAAGGTTTGTAAGTTAAATCGATCCATTTATGGATTGAAGCAAGCATCACGGTCATGGAATCAGCGTTTTGATGAGATCATAAAAGAATATGATTTCGTACAAAACGATGATGACCCTTGTGTATACAAGAAGGTTAGTGGGAGAGCACTAACTTTTATTGTCCTTTATGTCGACGACGTATTGCTTATAGGCAATGACATTCCCATGCTAACGTCGGTGAAAGCTTGGCTTTCATTAAAATTCTCCATGAAAGATCTGGGAGAAGCAGCCTTTATTCTGGGAATAAAGATCTACGGGATAGATCTAGAAAGCTGCTTGGACTCTCCCAGAGTACATATATTGACAAAGTGTTGAAGCGATTCAACATGGATCAATCCAAGAAGGGATTGATGCCAATGTCGCGTGGTATCCTTCTGTCTAAGGACATGTGTCCTAAGACTAAAGAAGAGAGAGATAACATGAGTCGGATACCGTTCGCCTCGGCAGTCGGATCGATCATGTATGCCATGATATGTACACGACCTGATGTATCATATGCTTTGAGCATGTGCAGTCGCTATCAGGCTGATCCAGGTGAAGATCACTGGATGGCTGTTAAGAATATCCTTAAGTATCTTAGACGAACTAAGGATGCTTTCTTAATTTATGGAGGTGGAGAACTTGGGGTGTCTGGGTACACCGATGCAAGTTTCCAAACCGACAAGGACGACTTTAAGTCGCAATGGGGGTACATTTTTTGTTTGAATAACGGAGCAGTGAGCTGGAAATCTTCCAAGCAAGATACTGTTGCCGATTCAACAACTGAAGCGGAGTATATTGCTGCATCGGAAGCAGCAAAGGAGGCAGTTTGGATCCGAAAATTCCTAATCGGATTAGGAGTAGTTCCGTTAGCTGCTGAGCCCGTGCCATTGTATTGTGACAATAACGGGGCTATAGCACAAGCTAAGGAACCAAGGTCTCATCAACGATCCAAGCATGTTCTTCGGCGTTACCATCTGATTCGGGAGATTATACATCGTGGCGATGTAAAAGTCGAGAAGGTCGCATCAGATGACAACATTGCAGATCCGTTGACGAAGGTTGTTCTTCAGCAAGTGTTTGAACGACATATACATAGTTCAGGTATTAGATGCTTGAGTGACTGGCTATAAGCCAAGTGGGAGATTGTTAGACATTATGACCCATAGCGTCACTATTTTGTAAATGATATTGTATTATTGTACAAAATTAACTATGTGATAATGAAATTGCCTTTTGCCGTTTTGTAAAATTATTTACTTTAATATATAATGGCAAAAGTCCATATGATTAGTTCCGTATTGAGATGATATGAGACAGTATCAATATAAAAGGTTTAATCATTAAATATCCCTAGTCGGAGTATTATCGAGATTGGACATCGATAATGCGGAATAGACTAGTATTGCACTTGTGCGAGTTGTGATGGCACAACGACATAGTTCTCATATATTTAAGTATTGGATACTTATGCAAGTGCGATAGGAGGTTGTGTTTTACCGATGGTACGGAAAACAGCTTCTCTCTGGACAGACCCCGCGGAATCCCATTGGTAGTATGTCTGCGTGTCTATGGGAGGCCGCATCAGGGTAGGTGTATATGGTCTTAACCTGAGACTTGCATCGCTAGTACTTGCGACAATCGGTAAACTTTGGTTGTGGTGGTTCGGGGCTTTAACCGGTTCTGTGTACGCCTCTTCTGGGTTTATCGAGAATCGTAGTGTACTGGATGTGATGTCAAGATGGAAGTATCACTTCAGACACATGGAGATGATAATCACACTGGATACAGAACTAGTACTATAAAAGGTTGCAACCGTCGGGACAATATGACCAGGTCAGGATTGTCCGATTTAAAGAGACTAGTTGTTTGATATCCGATATATGTTTCGTACGGGGCAGACACATTTCCAGCCCCAGGCCTAACATGTGATCATCTGATACTGGATCGATGTACGCAATAGTACGGTATACTACGCTTGATAAAGATCTAATATTCCAGTAATAATATTTCTGGAGAATTGGGTAGGCATGGCGCTTTGCTAGAAGCCAACCTTGTCTTGTAAATCGGTAAAAACGTAGTACGAGGTACGTACGTGTTTGGATTATCCAACGACCGTATTTACTGCCAACATATCCGGAGATCTCTTGGGTCGCTTCCTGAAGATTCACCTATGATGTTTGATTCGAACTTTATTAATCTTGGATTAATTGCGGAAGAAACTTTATCTTGGATAAAATGCCTTATTAGGAGAGAGAGAGAGAGATCGATTAATTTGGAATTAATCGATAAAATAATATATTCGATATATTATTAAACAAAATCAGATTTTGACGCGGAATTAAAATCGGATTTTAATTCGGGCAAACGAATTAATTTAGAATTAATTCGTTAGCGATCTGAATAATAATTCCGCTAGGCGTAATTATTTAATTCTCGTCGCGACGGAAATTCGTTAATTCGGAATTAGCGAATTTAGGCCCGAAAGTGTTTGCGGACACATTCGTATTTTGAAACGGGTGGAATCCGCAAATCACATCGCGATATCTCATCACTTGATAGGAATAGATGATGGATGTATCTAGTCACCTTTAAGGGATGATACATTGTCTCTATTCTCAATGTGAGATAATGATGGCAAATGATGAATTTTCCTTTGGAGGGAAAAACCTTTCACGGTTTTTGAAGGGTTTTTTGATTAAAAAAATTCATTTTGGTATTTGATATCATTTCATTTGCTTTTCATTTGTCACTCACGGTTTTGGAAACAAGAGAGAACAAAAATTGAAAAGTCTCACTCTCCTCTTCTTCCTTTGCTCACGTCGTGAGCTTCATTGAAGGGCAGAAAAATTGTTTTTCATTCTCCATTTTTGCTAGCACAAGCAAGGATCAAAAGAGGTGATAGGGAAACAACCTTGGAGCTTGGAACACTTGAAGACTTGGAGCTTCTCTTCCTCTTCATCTTGGCCGAACTTCCACCATTGAAGACTCAAGGATTGTCTTCACCATTTTCGTCACAAAGCTTAGTAAGTATGATTCCGCCATGTTTCTAGCTTTGCATGTATGTTATATGTATTTCTATGGCTTAATCTTTCTTTGGGACTAATTATAGAACCAACATGGATTTATCCCTTCAGGTGCATCCACCAAGTCCCAAACTTGATTATGATACATAGAGTCTATTTCAGATTTCATGGCCTCAAGCGACTTGGCTGAATCAATGTCACGCATTTCTTCGTCATAACTGGTGGGATCGTCATTATCAATGACCTGATCATGTTCCTCATCAATATGGAAACCATATCTTTCAGGCTCATATCTTTCCCTACCAGACCTTCTAAGTCCATAACCTTGTGGTTGTTCCGTCGCTGCCCTTTTGAGGGGCCTGGGGTTTAGTTCTATGTTAGTTTGTTCTTCTCATACCTCATCGAGGTCAAGTCTACTCCCACTATATTTCTTGAGAAGGAATTCATTCTCTAGAAATTTAGCATTTCGTGAGACAAATGTTCTTTGTTCATTTGGGATGTAGAACACGTATGCTCTTGAGTTCAAGGCATATCCTACAAACTTACATTTGACTGCCCTATCATCCAATTTGTTAGTTTGTGTGAGCTTAACATATGTGTCACATCCCCAAACTCTTAGATAACTAAGACTAGGATGTTTCCCAGACCATAACTCATATGTTGTTTGACTAATAGTCTTGGAAGGAACTTGGTTTAGTAGTAGATCCGTGCTTGGCATCATTGATCGAACCATATCTAATAATGTCTGATTTCTCCTTTTGGAGACCCCATTATGCTGTGGAGTTCCCGAAGGAGTCCATTGGGAAACAATGCCATTTTCTCTCAAGTAATCTTGAAATACGTCGCTTAAGTATTCACCACCTCGGTCAGACCTTAGTGACTTAATACTTTTATTAAGCTGGATTTCTATTTCAACTTTGAAGTCTTTGAATTTCTCAAAGGCTTCAGATTTATACCGCATAAGGTACACATACCCATATCGTGAGTGATCATCGATAAAGGTAATGAAGTAGGAGAATCCACCTCTAGCGGTGACTGACGTTGGTCCGCATACATCAAAGTGTATGAGTTCTAGTGTCTCCGATGCACGCTGTCATTTACCTTTGAAGGGTAATTTGGTCATTTTACCAAGTAAACAAGACTCATAAGTTCCACAAGGTTCATATTTGAAGGGTCTAAAATACCCATCCTTATGTAGCTTAGTTAATCTTGTTTCATTGATATGACCTTAGCGACTGTGCCATAGAAGTGATTCATTGAGATTATTTGAGTTAACGTTGTATATATTAGAGGTTGAACATTCTTTGTTAGTTCGTAAGACATAGATACCATTCTTCAAAATACCATCTCCATATTTTATTTCATTGAAATAAATAGTACATTCATTACAACTTATTAGGCATGAAAAGCCTTTATTACATAAAGAAGAAATTGAAATGATGTTCTTTACTAGAGAAGATACATAAACACAATCTTCTAAGTCTAAAACTAAACCATTCGGCAAAACTAATGAATAATTCCCCTCGCACAATGCATCCAATTTTGCTCAATTACCCATGCGTAAGTCAACATCCCCATGACGGAGTCTCCTACTATTTCTCAGGCCCTGCACATTGTTACACAAGTGAGTCCCACAACCGGTGTCAAGCACCCAAGTAGAAGGTTCAGAGTTTTGAGAATATAGTTCAATCATATACAACATACCTGAATCATTGGGCTTCTTGGCCTCTTGGGCTTCCCTAGCTTCCTTGGCTTTTAAGGATCTGCAGTCTTTCTTCCAATGACCCTTCTTTCCACAAAAGAAACATTTCCCCTTTCCTTTTTTTCTTCTCCACCTTACCATTGGGCTTTAGGTGATCTGGAGCCTTGGCATTGCCCTTATTTTTCTTTGGGCCTCGTGGCTTCAGGTCCGTACCCGTAAGCATGACGGAGGTTTTAAGCTCTGGTTTCAAGTCATTCTCTGCTTGTTTTATCAGATTTTGCAATTCTGCTAAAGTAGCTTCTTTATTAGACAGATGAAACTGCATAATAAAGTTAGAGAAGTCTTTTGGTAAGGACTGAAGAATTAGATCGTGACCTATCTCATGATCCATGATGAACCCGAGGTTGGCCAATTTTTCAATGTGGCCAATCATCTTAAGCACATGTCCACTAACAGATCCTTCCTTATACCTTGTTTGGAGTAAGGCACATGACACTTGGAATCTCATGGTATGAATGGAAGTTGCATACAACTCCTTCAAGTGAAAGATGATGGTTTGAGCATCCATATCTTCGTGAGCTTTCTGAAGTTCGTCTGACATAGAGCGAAGCATTATGCAAACTGCTTGCTCATCATCATCGACGTGTTTCTTCCAAGCATCAAATGTATTTTGGTCAGCATCTTCTGCGGGTGCAGGGGAAATGGTCTTTCAAGAACATATAAAATCTTTTCTTATCGTAAGATAATTTTAAGGTTTCTAAACCAGTCATTGTAGCTGTCCCCTTTGAGCTTATGCTCATCAAGGGTGGAACGAAGTGATATTCTGTTTGTCATTTGAATGTTTGTGAAATATTTTAACCTACCTGTTAAGAGAAAATGTTAAAATTAGGAATATTTTTTCATTAATGTTTCATAATAATATGGGCTTTTAATATTATGAAGTTGCTCCCACTCAATTTTTTAAAAATTTTAAGCAAATTGCATCAACCCCAATATGATGGATTTCTTGTGGGCAAGGATCCCATTATCATCATTTCACAACTCTGACTAGGGCCGGTCGTTATAAAATACGATAATTAGGTAGGGTCCCAACCAATTTATGATATAAATCACAATTCCTTGATCATTGGGTTGGGCAATCAAACATGCCATAACTTATACTAGTCCTTGTGGACACCCAATCTTTGCCACTATGTTAGAAGACCACGCCTAAGGGTCGCTGCGTCTTATGACTAAGAAAAGTCAAACCATTTTCAATAATACGATTTAGGGACAAATTGGTATTGGTCAGTCTGGTAAAGCCTAGTCCTGCCAAAACGGTTTAAGCCATTTGGGTCTATACTTTACAATGAGAGGCAAATTTTAGACTTAAATTATTTTTGAGGATTTTAGCAAGTTTAAGTGAATAACTTGTTGCACAATTATGACCCATATCATCACTATTTGTACAGAACATGGTGTTGTTGTAGAAATTAACTATGTGACAAAGGAAATTGCAATTTTATCATTTGTAATTGGATTACCGGGATATATAAATGATAAAAGTCCATATGATTAGTTCCGGATTAATAAGATATGAGACATTATTAATCCACTAAGGTTTAATCATTAAAATATCCCTAGTCATAGTATTATCGAGTTTGGACATCGATAATGCGGAATAGACTAGTATTGCACTTGTGCGTGTTGTGGGAGCATAACGACATAGTTCCCATATATTTGGGTATTAGATACTCATGCAAGTGTAATAGGAGGTTGTGTTTACCGATGGTACGGAAACAGCTTCGCTCTGGATAGACCCATCGGAATTCCATTGGTAGTATGACTATGTGTCTATGGAAGTCCGAATAAGGGTAGGTGTATTACGTATTAACCTGAGACTTGCATCGCTAATACTTGCGACAATCAATATACTTTGGTTTTTGTCGTCCAGGGCTTTAATAGGTTCCGTGTACGCCTCTTTCTGGGTATATTAAGAATCGTAGTGTATTGGGTGTGATGTCAAGATGGAAGTATCACTCCAGTCATATGGAGATGATGATCACGTAGGATACGGAGCTAGTACTCTTATGTACTGTAGTCATCGGGATAATATGACTAGGTCATGCTTATCCGATTATAGAGACTAGTTACCAGAGATCCGACATATGCTTCGTACGGGGCAGACACAATTCCAGCCCCAGGCCTAGCATGTGACATCTAATACTGGATCGCAATACGCAATACTAAGTATACTACTCCTGATATAGATTACATATTCCTTAAAAGAATATTTCTGGAGAATTGGGTAGGCACGATGCTTTGCTAGAAGCCAACCATGTATTGTAAATCGGTAAGGACATGGTACTAGGTACGCACGTATTCGGATATTCCGATGACCAGATTTATTGTCAACATATCCATGAATCTCATAGGTTGCTTCCCAAAGATTCACCGATGACGTATGACTCGCACATAATTAATCTGGGATTAATTATAAGAGTGAGAAAATTAATCTAAGATTAATTACGGATAGATTTTATCTAGGATAAAATTCAATTTAAAGAGAGAGAACGATTAATTTAGAATTAATCGATAAAATAATATATTCGATATATTAAACGAAATTAGATTTCGACACGGAATTAAAATTAGATTTTAATTCGGTCGAACGAATTAATTTAGAATTAATTCGCCAGCGACGTGAATAGTAATTTTGTAAGGCATAATTATTTAATTTAATTTGATTTAATTACGTCGCAATGGAAAATTCGTTTATTTGGAATTAGCGAACCCGTGCCCGGGAGTGTTTGCGGGCCCACTCGGATTTTGAATCAAGTGGGGCCCACAAGTCACATCACATGTCACATCATTGGTCTTTCTCATCACTTTTTGGTGATGGTATTAGGTGAAGTGGGTGATGATGTGTAGATAACTTGTAAAACACATTTTCTAAAGTTGAAAGACATATACCATCTTTGCTATATCTTTAGTTTTGGTTTTTGAAATAAAATTACACAACTTTCATTCTCTCTCTCTTCTTCCATCTCATGCCCAAGTGCAGATTTTTCCTTCCAAAAATTTCTAAGGCTTGGTCGAATTTCAAGAGGGAAAATTGGAAGATTTGTTGCAAATTTTCAAAGGTGCTAGCACACAAAGAATCATATGAGGTGATAGGGAAACCAATCCTTGAGCTTGGAATCAACAAAAAAGCTTGGAGCTTGGATTTCACATTCAAATGAGACATTGGTCGAATTCATCAAGGAGGAAACTTTTTGTGTTCAACGCATCCAAAATCCGATCAAAGTCAGTATTTTCCGCATTCTTACTTTGTTGATTCACATTATTTCATTGCTTAATTGATCTTGTTTTGACCTAGAAAAACCAACAATGGTATCAGAGCGGTTATTGAGCATGAAATTGAATTTAGGGTTCTTAATCTTGATTTGGGTGTTTTTGATTTGAGCATGTTTTATTCAAATTATTTGTTTGAGCATGCTTATAATATGTTAACTTTGAGTTGTGCATGATCAATTTGAAGAAAAATTAATTGGATTAATTTTCCCCAAATTGGAGGCTTGGCCGAATGTGATGAAACCCTTAGCTCTTGGTGATTTTTGAATTTTAGACAATTGGATGTGTTTAAAATGTGTGGGATATATTAGTTTTTGATTTAATTGGATTGAAATGAAAATTGATATAAAAATAACCATATTGCTGAGAGCTTAGGAAACATGTTGGATTGATTTTGCTTCAATTTATGTTAGGCATAAGTTGATTAATTAAAGCATGATTAATTAGTGTAATTAGTGTTTTGGAAATATTAATTTAACTAATTAATTATGGCTAATACACTTTAATTAAATAATTGTGATATTTGGAATATTGTGATTTAATTAATTGGGCTTAATTTGGAATTGGGCTAAAAATGTTGTATTTGGGCTTAATGGGCTTGGTTGGGCCAAGTTTGGTTTAGGATAATTGGTTGGATCCAATTGGGCCTAAAACTATTTCCATAAAGTCCAAATATAATATAATGGGCCTTTCAAATTTTAATTGGGCCTAATGGGCCAAAATTGATTTTTGGCAAATGGTGATTCCTTATTGGGCTTTGGTTGCCAAAGTCCATGCCTTATAAATTAATTGAAAGCCCATTGGACTTTAATTAAATTGACATTGGATGTTAATTGGGCTTTGAGACCCGTTAAGATTAGATTTAGAATCTAAGTCGTAAAGGCTCATTAATAAAGTGTAATTATTTATTTTGGAATTAATAAATAATTAGTATTGAATACAAATTAAATTGGATTTAATATTGTAGTTTGATATAATTCAAGAATTCGTACTTTGAGTACTTATTCTTAAACGAGTTGGACTCGCGCAAATCAAATCGTTGTTTGAACATTGGATGGTCATTAATTAAAGATTAATTAATTGGATTAGATTGATTGATAACATGCTTTGTGTGAATACATGGATGTGATGTATGAATAATGTATATCGTATGGATATTAGATGGGTGAGGGCAATTTTGGAAATTGTTGTAATAAATTTAGAATTATTAAATTGGACCTGCGTGTCCAGCCTATTACCTCTTGATTCTTTGTATTTCTCTTCTCACATATTCCCCTCAATGTAAATGAGGTTTCTTTAGAAGTGTTATGTAATTGGGTAGAAGTAAGATTTGTGCTAGCGGGAGAGAGGAAATGAGAGAGATTTGTTCTAGGAAAAAAATGTTTTAAATATCCATCCGCATATCATTAATAATTTATTTACCGCGCCTTATTATGCTTTTAGAATGCATGCTTAAGGGTGAATGATGAGACCTAATCAAAGATAATTAATTGGTTGCCATTACGCGAAAACCCTCAATGAATATTAAGCGTTTTCCTTCCATTGAGTGATTCTCTCTCAAGATCCAAGATTGACACTGGTTTGTTGCCCAAAGTCAAGACCTTTGTCCATCGCGGATGTGTTTGAATCATGAAAACTTTGGTCCATATCGCATGACTTGTCCAAGTTGTGATTTTTTGGCCAAATTCAAGATTACTTCTTGTTCATCGACATTGATTACGAAGCTTTCCAAAGTCAATGGGTCCCGCTGAACTGGAATCATTAAGCTTGTTGTGCCAAAGCCAAGGCTTAGTTGATTCAGAGGAAAAAGGTTAGGGAATATATCATATATATTGGCATATATTAGATATATGTTTCGGACTTGGATGTCCACCTACTGGATCTAGGAATTGGATGATATCCAATTGATCTTAGAGATCTACCTAGTTAAATGTCATACAGCTTGTTGGCCAAAGTCAAGGTTGTGTGTTATGTAACGGGATCCTAGCCCACTAGGAAACTAGGTTTCCCGAGTATTCCATAGAGGGTTAGAGGCTCGCCGAAAAATAGTGGGAGGCAAGTATTAAATTTTCAATTTCGTTTAGATACTTGCCAATACGCGCTCATTTCATTTTTCATCATTACATAATTATATTAGTTGGACTAATATTCAATTGTTGTTTTAATTAAACAGTTGGACTATATTCAAAATATTTCATTATAGTTGATTATATAATTGGATTATAGTAATCAATATATTTGAATTTAACCAATCAAATTATAGTTGATTATATATAGTTAGACTATAGTAATCATTATATTTAATAGCACCCGAAATCGTTGATTGGATAGTTGGACTATCAGAATCAAGATAACTGAAAGTTTAGCGTTTAGAACATAATCCTGGGTGAAAATGTCCTTAAACGGCTCCAATTTTCAGATTGGGAATAAACCTCAGGATAGTCCTGGGAACCAAGAAGTTACTTTATTTGATAGAGTGACATCTCGGGCCTAAGCCCGGAGTTGAGCAAATAGTAGAACATGATCTTTGGAAGATTCATTTGATGATAACTTTAGTTCTCGATCCGTCATTCTTAATGCAATGACACTTTAATTTCGTCGTCAAAACTAAGGATTAGATCATTATACCATGATATTGAAATTAAAGGATCTTCATAGATCTATTCTCAAATCTTAGAAGTACAAATTACAAAAGAAGCTTTTTTTCTCGCGTATGTCAGAGGGTACATCTGTCAAGCACTAGGTGTCGCAGATGATTGCTGACATCGATCAGCTAGGTTAGCCGGGCATTACCTACGTGGCCGAGACTACCAAAGATTTGATCTTATAGTCTCTACCCGATAGCTGGGGCGAGTTCAATATGAACCAAGAGTAAACTCTTGGAGAGTTGATGGCTATGCTCAAGGAGGCGGAGCTAGAGCTTCTAAAAGGGGCAAAGGTAAAATCATCACAGTCTTATGGGAAGACAAAGGACATATCCCAAGATGTCTGCCTAAACTGTGGCAAACGGGGTTACTAGAAGCATGACTACCGTATGGATAAGGCAGACATGAAGGAAGTGAAGACGGGGCAAGGCTCCGGCTTCAAGTAAGTTTGTCATAAACATATTCACTACTAGTTTCAAAAATTGGATTTTAGATACTGGATGTGGTACATAAATATGTATTGATGTGCATAATCTGCTGATGAGTAGGATACTGACTTTAGTTGAGATCAATCTGCGAGTCAGAAACGGGACAACAGTCGATGTTTTAACCGTAGAAATCTAAGTTTAGGAACTACCCTTTAGGTATGTACTTAAATTAGGAAACTGTTATAATGTACCTAGTTTGACTAGAAATATTATCTCTATATCTAAGTTTAACCCGTTGCGGGTATACCTTTATATTATAGAACACTAAGTGTTTTATTTTATAAAGATGATATTCAGATAAGCACATGAGATGTGAATAACAGTATTTATATTTAGAATATAAATGAATCTCAAACATATAACATGACAAACAAATAGCTCAAACTGAATTAATCAGATGAGACTTATATGTGGCATTGTTGTCTGGGACACATTAATAAGACTCGTATATCTACACTTTCGAAGAGTGGGTACTAGGACGGATTTGATTATAATCAAATGATGTCTACGAATCTAGTTAATTAGGCAAATTGCCTAAAACACCTTTTACTTGGTAAAAGTGTAAGTGCCACCGATCTGTTAGCCCTCATTCATAGTAACATACGTGGGCCCATGTCTAGCTAGGCTAGAGGTGGATATGAACAGTTTGTAACCTTTACGAATGTAGCATCGCGTTATTGTTATATGTTTCTTTTGAAACATAAATCGGAAACTTTTGATAAATTCAAAGAGTTTGGACACGAAGTATAAAAATAGACCGGCAAGAGTATTAAAACATCACGATTGGACCATGATGAAAATACTTAAGCAATAAGTTTCTCGACTATTTGAAAGTGTATAGTATTATTTCAATGTGGACTCTTCACGGAACACCTCAATTTGACGGTGTGTCCGAACAGAGAAACTGAACTTCGTTGGAAATAGTAAGGTTAATTATGAGTCGCTCTAAGCTACCATTTTCCTTATAGGGATATGCATTAATCAGTGCAAAACTTATTTTGAATAAGGTTCCATGAAAATCTATTAGACAGACTTCATATTAGATATGAACAGAAAGAAACCGGGTTTCTAATTCCTGAAGATTTGGGAATGCTGGGCATATGTTTGGATGATACCAAACTTGAACTCAAATCGGATAAGTGCCTAATTTGTAGGTTATCCTAGGGAAACCAAAGTATAGTACTTATACAACTCACAAGAGAACAATTTAATTATTGCTCTCTATGCGGTTTTCTTAAGAGGAATACCTATATGCAGTGGTAAGTGGGAGGAAAGTAAAACTCGATGAAAATCAGAGTAATACTATTCCAGGCACCGATTCCTTAATGGAACACAAACAGTTCATCAGGGATGAAACTATACAACAATCTTCGAATACACAAGAACCGCGTAAGTTGGAGAGAGTCAGAAAACAACCTGGGAGGTATGGGTTTCTGATCTCACCTCGTAAAGATGTCAATCTTATTGAGGAGTACGAACTGGCTACGTATGAGTAAGTGATACAAGGTATCGACTCCTTTCATGGAAAAGTGTCATGAAATACGAAATGGATTCCATGTATACCAACCAATTTTGGACACTGGTTGTTGTACCAGAAGGCATTGTGCCTATTAGTACTATATGAGTCTTCAAGGAAGACAAACATGGATGGCAACATACAAATGTACAAAGCTAGGCTTATAGAGAAATGGTATTGTTATCAACATTGTGTCGATTACGATGAAAACTTTTATCCGTTGCCATGAATAAATCAATTTCGATAATGCTTGCTAATACTGTATGTTTCATTTATGAAATATGACAGCTGAACGTCAAAATCGTTTTCCTTAAACGAAAACCTTTTGGAGGATGTTTACAACATCCTGACGGTTTTGTCGTACCAAAACAAGCAAACAAGGTTTGCAAGTTAAATCGATCCATTTATGGATTGAAGCAAGCATTACGTTCTTGGAACTATCATTTTGATGTAATCATAATGGTATATGATTTAATTCAAAACGAAAATGATTCTTGTGTATATAAGGAGGTTAGTGGGAGCGCACTATGAATAATTGTTCTATATAATGATGACATATCATTTCTTGGAAATGACATTCCCATAATATAAAATCGGTAAAAGCTTGGCTTTCATGAAAATTCTTCGTAGACTACTTGGGAGAGACAACCTTTATTCTAGGAATAAGGATCTACTAGGATAGATCTAAAAGTTGTTGGCACTCTCCGAGAACTCGTACATTGAAAAGATGTACGTGACCTGGTGTCTCATAGGCTTTGAGCATATAGAGTCATAATCAGGCCAATCCAAGTGATAGTCACTGGATTGATGTTAAGATCATCCTTAAGTATCTTAGACGAACTAAGGATGCTTTCTTATATATGGAGAAGGAGAACTTAAAGTGACTGGGTTCACTGCTGCAAGTTTCCAAACCGACAAAAATGACTATTAGTCGTAATAAGGGTACTATATAGTTTGAATAACGAACATGAGCTGGAAATCTTCCTAGCAAGATACTGTTGCCGAATAAACAAAAAAAGAGGAATATTGATGCAGGTGAGGCACAATAGACGCCTTTTGGATCTATATAATCCTAATTGGATTAGAGTAGTTTTGTTAGCAGCTGAGCTAGGCTACAAACACGGCTAAAGAATTAATGGTCCTCATCAACGATCCAATTATATACTTCAACTATTTCATCTGATTCGTCGATCATACAGTGGCGATGTGATGATGAATAAATCACATCAGATGATAACCTGGAAATCCACTACGAAAGTTATTTCTCACAGGAGTTTTGAGCGACCCCTACATATTTCAAGTGTAGGACACTTAGTGATTGGCTATAGGCCAAGTGGAAGATTGTTGGAAAATTTGACCCATAGCAAATCACTATTTGTAAAGAACATGGTGTTTGTTGTAAGAAATAACTATGTTACAAAAGAAATTGCTCTTTTTCTCATTTTTAATGGATTACCGGGATATTAAATGATAAAGTCCATATGATAGTTCAAGATTAATAAGATATGAGACGTATTAATCCACTAAAGTTTAATCATGAAATATCCCTAGTCATAGTTGTTGGTTTCTATAATATGTCCCAGGAAAGATTAAGCATACATGAAATACAACAAAGGATATATATAAACATGAAGTATGGCGGAATCATACTTACAATGCTTGTTGATGAAGAAAAATCAAACCAAATGGAAGCTCCAAGGTTGGGATGATTCGGCCAAGGAAGACAAGAAGTAGGAAGCTCCAAGCTTTGTGTATTCCTTGCTCTATGATGGTTTCCCTATCACCTCTTTTGATTCCTTGATGGTGCTAGCCTTGCATGTGAGAAGATGTTCCAAACAACAACCCTTTCTTCAAGCTTTTGGCAACCAAAATTGAAGAAGAAAGACAAAACTGCATGCAGTTTTCGGTCATGAAGAGAGAGAGGAGAGAAATTTCTTTGTTCTTAATTGATTTTTGATACCAAAAATCAATTTATATTTATGCCATAATATTTATTAAATAATAATAAATCTATGACACAAGCCATGCAAAGGCTTAGAGTGTCAAACACTCAAATTCCATGCATAACATTAGAGTGTATTAACACTTCACCATGCATGCATTATCAATAAAATATACATATAATGACATGTGTCAAGTGGGCCCCACCGTTTCCAAATGAAAGTGGGCCCACGTCCACTCACGCGTTCGGGTTCGATATTTCCGAAATACCGAACTTGCGTCGCGACGTTAATTAAATCGAATTTAAATAAATAATAATCGCTCCTAGCGAAATTATTATTTACGTCGCTAACGAATTAATTCTAAATTAACTCGTATGCCCGCATTAAAATCTAATTTTAATTTCGCGTCGAAATCGAATTTCAATTATTATATCGAATATAATAATTTTATCGATTAATTCCAAATTAATCGTTCTCTCTCTAAATAAGGCACTTTATCCGAGATAAAGTTTCTCCGCAATTAATCCAAGATTAATTAAGTTCGAATCAAATCATAGGTGAATCTTCAGGAAGCGACCCAAGAGATCTCCGGATATGTTGGCAGTAAATACGGTCGTCGGATAATCCGAACACGCACGTACCTCGTACTACGTTCTTACCGATTCACAAGACAAGGTTGGCTTCTAGCAAAGCGCCATGCCTACCCAATTCTCCAGAAATATTCTTATAGGAATATAAGATCTATATCAAGCGTAGTATACCGTAGTATTGCGTACATCGATCCAGTATCGGATGATCACATGCTAGGCCTGGGGCTGGAGATGTGTCTGCCCCGTACGAAACATATATCGGACATCAAGCAACTAGTCTCTTTAAATCGGACAATCCTGACCTGGTCATATTGTCCCGACGGTTGCAACCTTTTATAGAGTACTAGTTCTGTGTCCTGCGTGATCATCACCTCCATATGTCTGAAGCGATACTTCCATCTTGACATCACACATCCAGTACACTACGATTCTCGATAAACCCAGAAGAGGTGTACACAGAACCGGTTAAGGTCCCAACCACCAAAACCAAAGTTTACCGATTGTCGCAAGTACTAGCGATGTAAGTCTCAGGTTAAGACCATATACACCTACCCTGATGCGGCCTCCCATAGACACGCAGACATACTACCAATGGGATTCCGCGGGGTCTATCCAGAGCGAAGCTGTTTTCCGTACCATCGGTAAAACACAACCTCCTATCGCACTTGCATAAGTATCCAATACTTAAATATGAGAACTATGCCGTTGTGCCCTCACAACGTGCACAAGCGCAATACTAGTCTATTCCGCATTATCGATGTCCAGTCTCGATAATACTACGGCTAGGGATATTTAATGATTAAACCTTATGGATTGATACTGTCTCATATCATCTCAATCCAGTACTAATCATATGGACTTTCGCCATTTATATATCAAAGTAAATAATATTTACAAAACGGCAAAAGGCAATTTCATTATCACATAGTTATTTTGTACAATAATACAATATCATTTACAAACAGTGACGCTATGGGACATAATGTCTAACAATCTCCCACTTGGCCTATAGCCAGTCACTCAAGCATCTAATACCCGAACTATGTATGTGTCGTTCAAAAACTTGCTGAAGAACAGCTTTCGTCAGCGGATCTGCAATGTTGTCATCTGATGTGACCTTCTCGACTTTTACATCGCCACGATGTATAATCTCCCGAATCAGATGGTAACGTCGAAGAACATGCTTGGACCGTTGATGAGACCTTGGTTCCTTAGCCTGTGCTATAGCCCCGTTATTGTCACAATACAATGGAACGGGCTCAGCTGCTAACGGAACTACTCCTAATCCGATTAGGAACTTTCGGATCCAAACTGCCTCCTTTGCTGCTTCAGATGCAGCGATGTATGTACTCCGCTTCTGTTGTTGAATCGGCAACAGTATCTTGCTTGGAAGATTTCCAGCTCACTGCTCCGTTATTCAAACAAAAAATGTACCCGGATTGCGACTTGTAGTCATCCTTGTCGGTTTGGAAACTTGCATCGGTATACCCAGATACCGCAAGTTCTCCACCTCCATAAATAAGAAAGCATCCTTAGTTCGTTTAAGATACTTAAGGATATTCTTAACTGCTATCCAGTGACCTTCACCTGGATCGGCCTGATAGCGACTGCACATGCTCAAAGCATATGAGACATCAGGTCGTGTACATATCATGGCATACATGATCGATCCGACTGCCGAGGCGAACGGTATCCGACTCATGTGGTCTCTCTCTTCCTGAGTCTTAGGACACATGTCCTTAGACAGAGAGGTACACCACGTACCATGGAACCAATCCCCTCTTGGATTGTTCCATGTTGAATCGCTTCAACACTTTATCAATGTATGTACTCTGGGAGAGTCCAAGCAGCTTTCTAGATCTATCCCTGTAGATCTTTATTCCAAGAATAAAGGCTGCTTCTCCCAGATCTTTCATGGAGAATTTTAATGAAAGCCAAGCTTTCACCGACGTTAGCATGGGAATGTCATTGCCTATAAGCAATACGTCGTCGACATAAAGGACAATAAAAGTAAGTGCTCTCCCACTAACCTTCTTGTATACACAAGGGTCATCTGCGTTTTGCACGAAATCATATTCTTTTATGATCTCATCAAAACGCTGATTCCATGACCGTGATGCTTGCTTCAATCCATAAATGGATCGATTAACTTACAAACCTTGTTTGCAAGTCTAGGTACGATAAAACCGTCAGGCTGTTGCATATAAACATCCTCCAAAAGGTTTCCGTTAAGGAAAGCGGTTTTACGTCCATCTGCCATATCTCGTAATCGAAATATGCAGCTATTGCAAGCATTATCCGAATGGATTTAATCATGGCAACGGGTGAGAAGGTTTCGTCATAATCAATACCATATTGTTGACGATACCCCTTCGCTACAAGCCTAGCTTTGTACGTTTGTACGTTGCCATCCATGTCGGTCTTCTTCTTGAAGATCCATCTGCATCCAATAGGCTTTACGCCTTCTGGTGCATCAACCAGTGTCCAAACTTGGTTGGCGTACATGGAATCCATCTCGGACTTCATGGCTTCTTGCCATAAAGCGGAATCGATATTTTGTATCGCTTCCTCATACGTAGCCGGCTCATTATCCTCAATAAGATTAATATCTACATGAGGTGAGATCAGGAACCCATACCTCTCAGGTACTGTTCTGACTCTCTCCGACCTACGCGGTCCTTGTGTATGTGAAGTTTGTGGTACAGACTCATCCCGGACGGTCTGTTCTTGTTCCGTCGTTGATTCATTGCCAGGAACAGTATCACTACGACGATCTTCATCGAGTTCTACTTTCCTCCCACTTACCACTGCATTTATAAAATCCTTCTCAAGGAAAAATGCTTGTAGAGCAACAAATACTTTGTTCTCTTGTGGGTGATAGAAGTAATATCCTTTGGTTTCCCTAGGATATCCAACGAAAAGGCATTTATCAGATTTGGGTTCAAGTTTGGTACCTTCCAAACGTTTAACATATGCCCAGCATCCCCAAATCTTCAGGAAAGAGAAACCTGGTTTCCTTCCTGTCCATATTTCATATGGAGTCTGTTCAACAGACTTCGACGGTACCTTATTCAAAATAAGTATAGCACTGTTTAATGCGTATCCCCAGAAGGATATTGGTAGCTCAGTGCGACTCATCATTGACCTCACCATGTCCAACAAGGTGCGGTTTCTCCTCGTTCGGACACACCGTTTAATTGCGGTGTTCCAGGAGGAGTCCACTGTGAAAGAATACCATATTCTTTCAAGTAATCTTGAAACTCATAACTTAAGTATTCGCCACCACGGTCTGACCGTAATGTCTTAATACTCTTCCCTGTTTGTTTCTCCTTCTTCTCACTTCGTGTCGAAACTCTTTGAATTTCTCAAAAGTTTCCGACTTGTGTCTCATAAGATACACATAACCGTAACGAGATGCATCATCTGTAAAGGTTACGAAGTAGTGAAATCCACCTCTAGCCTGGCTAGACATGGGCCCGCATACGTCAGTATGAACGAGAGCCATAGTTCTGTGGCACGTTCACCTTTACCGCTAAAAGGTGATTTAGGCATTTTGCCTAAAAGACAAGATTCGCAGACGTCATATGAATTGGGATCAAATTCGTCCAAGTACCCACTCTTTGAAAGTGTGGATATGCGAGTCTTGTTGATGTGTCCTAGACGACAATGCCACATATAAGCTTCATCTTTTAGATTACTCCTTTTGAGCCTTTTGTTTGTCATTTTAGGAGATTCATTTATATTCAAAATATAAAGACCGTTATTTGCAACAGCTGTGCAAATTTCTGCATCATTTTTATATAAATAACACCCAGTGTTCCTGAATACAAAAGTGTAACCCTGCTGGGTTAACAAGGATACAGATATAATATTCCTAGTTAAACTAGGTACAAAATAACAGTTCAAAAGTTTAAGTTCATGCCCTGAGGGCAGTACTAAAACAAAAGTCCCTACGGCCAAAACAGCAACTGGTGTTCCGTTTCCAACCCGTAGATCCATCTCCCCTGATGCCAGCACCCTGCTATCATGCAGATCCTGCACATCAGTACAAATATGAGCACCACAACCAGAATCAAAAATCCAATTTTAAAACTAGAAGTATTCATATTTATCTCAATAACAAACATACCAGAGGCGATAGCCTTGCCAGCCTTGATATCCTCCCTCTGCACAATGCTCATTCGGCAGTCACGTTTCCAGTGACCCCTCTTGCCGCAGTTGAGGCAGATGTCGCGAGATTTGTCCTTTGGCTTCCTAGAAGCCACTGTCAACTTGCCTTTGCCCTTTTTCTTGAACTTCTTCTTCCTCGCACCTCCAATTGCCTTGGGGCCACCCTTTGGCGCATGAGAGGTCGATGCAAAATGCGCCTCGCGCTTGCTCCCCTTTAGGAGTTCCCTTTCGGACTCCTTCAGACAGATAACAGCTCTCCAAGAGTGTCATCTGTATCCATCAACTTGTAGTTGATTATGATTTGTTTCCAAGTATCAGGAAGTGACTGCAAGATCATATCTATAGTCAGCTCAGCCTCCAAGACTATTCCCATATTGGCCAACTCATCAATATCGGCGATCATTTGAGTCCCGTGGGCTTCAACTGATGCGCCGTCTGTCATCCGGGAGCGGAAGAGTTTCCTTACTAGCTCGTACCTCTTCATCCGCTTATTGGTGCGGTGAAGATCACGCAATCTTGCCATCATGTTATAGGGATCCAAGTCCCTATTCTGGCGTCTGAAATGCTGGGTCATTGCAGCTAGCATAACTGACTGAGCTTGGTCACAATCGTCACTATGAGTTTTCCATAACTCTAGCTCCAGTGGCTCAGTGGGTTTAGGCGGGAGAGGTGTCTGAATAGTATACACAGTATCCTCTCAGCCCCAAGCACTATCTTGAGGTTCATTTCCCAGTCGGCAAAGTTTGTCCCTTTGAAGACATTATCGCCCATGATTATGTCGCGGATATTACCTTTGCCAATCATCTTGACAACTATAGTCCAACTATAAAGTCAACGATGTTATGGGTACAGTCAAACTGTTACAATAAAAATAACAATATATTAGTCCAAACTAATTATTAAAATATTGACGAAATAATTTGAAAGATGCGTAAGGCTAATATCTGAATGAAATTGCAAATTCAATAATAGCCTCCCACTATTTTCTTCAAGTTTCTAACCCTCTGTAGAGAACTCGGGAAATCGAATTTCCTAGTGGGCTAGGATCCCGTTAAATAACACACAACCTTGACTTGGGCCAATAAATTGTATGCTATTTACTTAGGTAGATCTCCATGATCAATTGGATCTCATCCAATTCCTAGATCCGGTTAGGTGGACATCCAAGTCCGAAACATATGTATAATGTCAATGTATCTAATACTTTTCCTAACCCTATCCTCCGAATCAACTAGGCCTTGGCTTTGGCCAAAAACAAACCTAATGATTCCAGTTAAGCGGGACCCATTGACGAGGAAAGTTTCGTAATCAATGTCGTTGGACAAAAAGTGATCTTGACTTTGGCCAATAAAAATCACGATTTGGACAAGACACCGATATGCAACAAACCTCTCATGATTCAAGTACATCCTTGATTGACAAAGGTCTTGACTTTGGTCAAAAACAAACCAATGCCAACTTCGGATCTTGAATAAGAACCATTCAATGGAAGGATATTCGCTTAATATAAATTGAGGGATTTTCGCGTAATTGGGAACCAATTTATTTATCTTTGTTAGGTCTCATCATCATACACCCTTAAGCATGCTTCTAAACATCATAAAGGGCGTAAAGTAAATTAATAGTGATATGCGGATGGATATATAAACAACTTGTTCCTAGAACACTCACTCCCTTTCCTCTCCCCGCTAGCACTATTCTACTTCTACCCAATTACAAAATACAATAAGAGAAACCTCATTTACATTGAGGGGAATTAGGTGAGAAGAGAATACAAAGAGATAAAGAGATAAGGCTGGACACGCAGGTCCAATTTATAAATTCCAAATTTACAATAATTTCTAAAATTACCCTTCCCTTCTAATATCCATCCGATATACACTATTCATTCATCACATACATATATATTCAAACAAGACATGCTTTTACAACCAATCTAATCCAATTAATTAGTCTTTGTTTAAGTGATCATCCAATGTTCAAACAACGGTTTGATTTTGCGCGAGTCCAACTCGATTGAGAATAAGTACATAAGGTACGAATTCGCGAATTATATCGAACTACTAATTAAATCTAATTCAATTCGTATTCAATACTAATTCAATTATTTAATTCCAAATTAAATGTTTACACTTTTAATGTGCTTTAAAGACTTAGATTCTAAATCTAATCTTATTGGGCCTCAAAGCCCAACTAACATCCAATGTTGAATTTAATTCAAGTCAAATGGACTTAGAATTGATTTATTAAGGCTTGGGCTTCGGTCAATATGGGTCAAACCCAATTACCAAGCCCAAATAAGGAATCACCCTTAAATGCCATAAAACCAATTTTAAGCCCATAAGGCCCAATTAAATTTTAAAGCCCATTATATTATATTTGGACTTAATGGAGTGATTTAGGCCCAAATTGGATCCAATCCATTTGGCCCAAATCTACTTGGTCCAACCAAGCCCATTATGCCCAAATACAATATTAAAAGCCCAATTCACCAATTAAGCCCATTAATTAAATTTTAATATTCCAAACATTAAAGTCCAATTAATTAAAGTGTAATACCAAGATTAATACATTAAACCAAATTTTCAAAAATACCCATTTAATTTATTAATCATGTGTTGTTTTCAAAATAAATGTCCAACATTAATTTTAACAAAACACTCCTTTACATGTCCTATGTATTCGGCCAAGGTGAGTTTTTTGTGTCGATTTGTTTTTCAATCCGATTGAATTATTAATCTACGTCCCGTACACGTTCTAAGTCATCCAATGATCTTAAACACAAAAAATTCCAATCCACTCCAAGTAGCAACACATTCGGCCAAGGCATGAATTTGGGGAAAAAATCATCCAATGCATTTTTCATAAAATTGATTCCATGTATCATCATTCTATATACATGTAAGCATTCTTATTAATCAAATTTCACAAGAACATGCTTCAATCAATTTCACCATATCATTCGGCCAAGGTCAAAATTTTGGGGAAAAATCATCCAATGCATTTTTCATAAAATTGATTCCATATAACATCATGTTATATACATGCAAGCATACTTATTCATCAAATTTCACAAGAACATGCTTCAACCAATTTTAACACATTTTAACCTAAAGTATTTCATGCTTAACCATGGCTCCATGATACCATTGTTGGTTTCTAAAATATGTCCCAGGAAAGATTAAGCATACATGAAATACAACAAAGGATATATATAAACATGAAGTATGGCGGAATCATACTTACAATGCTTTGTTGATGAAGAAAAATCAAACCAAATGGAAGCTCCAAGGTTGGGATGATTCGGCCAAGGAAGACAAGAAGTAGGAAGCTCCAAGCTTGTGTATTCCTTGCTCTATGATGGTTTCCCTATCACCTCTTTTGATTCCTTGATGGTACTAGCCTTGCATGTGAGAGATGTTCCAAACAACAACCCTTTCTTCAAGCTTTTGGCAACCAAAATTGAAGAAGATGAAGACCAAAACTGCATGCAGTTTTCGGTCATGAAAGAGAGAGAGGAGAGAAATTTCTTTGTTCTTAATTGATTTTTGATACCAAAAATCAATTTATATTTATGCCATAATATTTATTAAATAATAATAAATCTATGACACAAGCCATGCAAAGGCTTAGAGTGTCAAACACTCAAATTCCATGCATAACATTAGAGTGTATTATACACTATCACCATGCAATGCATTATCAATAAAATAATACATATAATGACATGTGTCAAGTGGGCCCCACACGTTCCAAATGAAAGTGGGCCCACGTCCACTCACGCGTTCGGATTCGATATTTCCGAAATACCGAACTTGCGTCGCGACGTTAATTAATCGAATTAAATAAATAATCGCTCATAGCGAAATTATTATTTACGTCGCTAACGAATTAATTCTAAATTAACTCGTATGCCCGAATTAAAATCTAATTTTAATTTCGCGTCGAAATCGAATTTCAATTATTATATCGAATATAATAATTTTATCGATTAATTCCAAATTAATCGTTCTCTCTCTAAATAAGGCACTTTATCCGAGATAAAGTTTCTCCGCAATTAATCCAAGATTAATTAAGTTCGAATCAAATATCATAGGTGAATCTTCAGGAAGCGACCCAAGAGATCTCCGGATATGTTGGCAGTAAATACGGTCGTCGGATAATCCGAACACGCACGTACCTCGTACTACGTTCTTACCGATTCACAAGACAAGGTTGGCTTCTAGCAAAGCGGCATGCCTACCCAATTCTCCAGAAATATTCTTATAGGAATATAAGATCTATATCAAGCGTAGTATACCGTAGTATTGCGTACATCGATCCAGTATCAGATGATCACATGCTAGGCCTGGGGCTGGAGATGTGTCTGCCCCGTACGAAACATATATCGGACATCAAGCAACTAGTCTCTTTAAATCGGACAATCCTGACCTGGTCATATTGTCCCGACGGTTGCAACCTTTTATAGAGTACTAGTTCTGTGTCCTGCGTGATCATCGCCTCCATATGTCTGAAGCGATACTTCCATCTTGACATCACATCCAGTACACTACGATTCTCGATAAACCCAGAAGAGGTGTACACAGAACCGGTTAAGGTTCTCAACCACCAAAACCAAAGTTTACCGATTGTCGCAAGTACTAGCGATGTAAGTCTCAGGTTAAGACCATATACACCTACCCTGATGCGGCCTCCCATAGACACGCAGACATACTACCAATGGATTCCGCGGCGGGGGTCTATCCAGAGCGAAGCTGTTTTCCGTACCATCGGTAAAACACAACCTCCTATCGCACTTGCATAAGTATCCAATACTTAAATATATGAGAACTATGACATTGTGCCCTCACAACGTGCACAAGCGCAATACTAGTCTATTCCGCATTATCGATGTCCAGTCTCGATAATACTACGGCTAGGGATATTTAATGATTAAACCTTTATGGATTGATACTGTCTCATATCATCTCAATCCAGTACTAATCATATGGACTTTCGCCATTTATATATCAAAGTAAATAATATTTAAAAAATGGCAAAAGGCAATTTCATTATCACATAGTTAATTTTGTACAATAATACAATATCATTTACAAACAGTGACGCTATGGGACATAATGTCTAACAATAGTATTATCGAGATTGGACATCGATAATGCGGAACAGACTAGTATTGCACTTGTGCGCGTTTGTGGAGCAAACAGCATAGTTCTCATATATTTGGGTATTGGATACTCATGCAAGTGTAATATGAGGTTGTGTTTACCGATGGTACGGAAACAGCTTCGCTCTGGATAGACCCCTCAGAATTCCATGGTAGTATGACTATGTGTCTATGGAAGTCCGAATCATGGTAGGTGTATTGGTATTAACTTGAGACTTGCATCACTAATACTTACGACAATCAATATACTTTGGTTTTGGTCGTCCGGGGCTTTAACAGGTTCCGTGTATACTTATTCTGGGTATATTGAGAATCTTAGTGTATTGGGGTTGTGATGTCAAAATGAAAGTATCACTCCAGTCATATGAAGATGATGATCACGTAGGATACGGAACTAGTACTTTTATGTACTGCAGTCATCGGGATAATATGACTAGGTCATGCTTATCCGATTATAGAGACTAGTTACCAGAGATCCGACATATGCTTCGTACGGAGCAGACACAATTCCAGCCCTAGACCTAATATGTTACATCTGATACTGGATCGCAATACACAATACTATGTATACTACGCCTGATATAGATTACATATTCCTTAAAATAATATTTATGGAGAATTGGGTAGGCACGACACTTTGCTAGAAGCCAACCATGTCTTGTAAATCGGTAAGGACGTGGTACTAGGTACGCACATATTCGGATATTCCGATGACCGGATTTACTATCAACATATCCAGGGATCTCATGGGTCGCTTCCCGAAGATTCACCGATGATGTATGACTCACACATAATTAATCTGAGATTAATTATAAGAGAGAGAAAATTAATCTAGGATTAATTACGGAGAGATTTTATCTAGGATAAAATTCAATTTAAAGAGAGAGAACGATTAATTCAGAATTAATCGATAAAATAATATATTCGATATTTTAAACGAAATTAGATTTCGACACGGAATTAAAATTGGATTTTAATTCGGGCGAACGAATTAATTTAGAATTAATTCGCCAACGATGTGAATAGTAATTTTGCTATACATAATTATTTAATTAAATTTGATTTAATTACGTCGCAACGGAAAATTCATTAATTTGGAATTAGCGAACCCGAGCCCGGGATTATTTGCGGGCCCACTCGGATTTTGAATCAAGTGGGGCCCACAAGTCACATCACATGTCACATCATTTGTCTTTCTCATCACTTTTTGGTGATGGTATTAGGTGAAGTGGGTGATGATGTGTAGATAACTTGTAAAACACATTTTCTAAAGTTGAAAGACATATACCATCTTTTTTATATCTTTAATTTTTGTTTTTAAAATCAAATTACACAACTTTCCTTCTCTCTCTCTTCTTCCTATCTCATGCCAAAGTGCAGATTTTTCCTCCCAAAAATTTCTAAGGCTTGGCCGAATTTCAAGAGGGAAAATTGGAAGATTTGTTGCAAATTTTCAAAGGTGTTAGCACACAAAGAATCATATGAGGTGATAGGGAAACCAATCCTTGAGCTTGGAATCAACAACAAAGTTTGGAGCTTGGATTTCACATTCAAATGAGACCTTGGCCGAATTCATCAAGGAGGAAAATTTTTGTGTTCAACGCATCCAAAATCGGATCAAAGTGAGTATTTTCCGCATTATTACTTTGCTGTATTCACATTATTTCATTTCTTAATTGATCTTGGTTTGACCTAGAAAACCCAACATAACTATCAAATGGATTATTCCATTGAAAATTCCCCAGAGGGAGTGTGGAGCGAACTCACTTAAACACCCTTACCTCTTAGGCTCTTATTGCATTGGTGACAGGAATAAACAATATATCCTCCAAATTAGTCCAACACTTTAAATATGCTTTAAGGTAAGCCTTGAGTAAATGATTATCTAGATGTCTTCACATCTTTTCCTTTTGGCTATAAAAAGGTAGTGAGTGAAGGAAGACACCAAATCATTATCTAACTCTAGTAATACCTTTGGTTAAATTAACTTTAGTTTGGAAAGTTTTATTAACGCTTTGGTCCCACCCCACTTGTATCTTTTATAATGTTTTTTATTATAAACAAGTGATTTATATTTATTAGCCTTAAAGGTAATAAATCTCTAAGTTCATCATGGAATAATTACTTAGCTAAGGGATAAGCAATACACTCTCTATTTCCTTAGAAGGTCTGTAGATGCTTGCACCCTAAAATAATCATGCCAATTCTAATCATATATAAAATCATCAAGCATATGAGTTTTAATATGTTGGAATTATTTTAGGCATTAAATAACTTTGATTAATATTTAATTATGATATTGCATTTTATTTTATTCAAATAAAGTTATTATTCACGTTTTTTTACAGATGCGTGAACTTTAAATGGAATTTCATAATTCAAATCTTAACCAAATAATGCAAAACTTGTGACTAAAAGTAAGTTCAGGGTGTTATCTTTCCAACGAGATTTTACACACCCAATTTCGAGTTCAAATGAGAGAAAACCAATCAAAACAGAACCGGCGTGATGATACCACTGTTGGGAAGCGGCCGCGAGTGCGCAGCGGAAAATTAAAAATTATGATGTCGTTATCCCTTTGCCCAAGACCCATTTGTTTTGATTATTCTACAAGCCTATGCATGTTATTATATATTCTAAGCATAAAAAACTCATAAAACATGCAAATAACATAAACCTAAACATGTTAACTATCATAAGAACTCTAATTAAAATAAAGAAAGAAAAAGACTTACTTGAACCGAAGACTCCTCCAGTCCTCCCTCCAATCTACAAGCTTTTCTCGAACTCAGCAAGCTCTTCCATGTTCCAAAGAGCCACCCAAGTGTGTGGCCTCTAAAGGTGTACACACCAAAGCCAAAACTCAACGGCAAGACTACGCCTTGAGTGCACAGGTATTTTGCCCTTGGTGCTAGCCTAGGAAAATACCTCAAAACTTTTAACTTGAGATTCCTCTAGTACATTAGACTTAAGGATCCTCAAAATCAGTGGCTTACTCTTAAACTTTAGAGTTGCTCACTTATATAAACCCAAGATATGAAAGGTTTTGGTGTAAAAATTTGTAAAAAAATCTTTGGGTTTATATAGGTGCTCCAAAGACAACAAAATTAATTAAGAATCCGCTGTGGGATAAATGCTAATTAAATCTTAGCCATTGGATCTTAATATAGTGGTTTAATGAGATTATAAAACCCTAATAAGAGTTTGGGCCGAATTGGAATTCAAAACAAATAAAAAATAAAATAATAATAAAAAAACACAGATATTTTTTTTTCATTTTTCCAATTCCCAAAGTGCCTCTATCGTCATTCACCAATCCCTAAGCCACTTTGGAACCTCATAAATGATCTGTTCAATAATTAAACACATGGAACCATTTATGAACAATTCCTACAACAATCATATATGCTGTTAAATTTGTACTGTGCACCGTTAACCTTTGATTTCGACTTTGTTGTGTGTGACCTTTTGGGTTCCTCTCAAGTTGGACATGAAATGAATCGTGATAATTTAATCGAACATAAATTATCCTCCGATCAGATGGTCGTTCGATTTCAATGACCAAGGTTGACATCTAGCAACATGTTAAAGCCCTCAAATGAGAAGGAAAGATATATACCCATTCTGTATGAGATTTACATATGATACGGTCCCTCACCTCATTGTATCCCCACAGTTTGACCTAGGGTATGGAAAATGTCTACCCATATAGTCAAAGGTATGATGTTGATAGTTTCATGAATCATGCTAACCCAAGAATCTCATATGATTCTTCCGCTGCGGCCACAGTCTCAAGCACTGATCACAGATATCAACCCGCAAACTGGAATACTACTCTTATAAGAAAATATTATCCGAGAGAGTGGCGATTCTCTATTGTATCTTTACAAACTTCATGTGTTTCAACAAATGACCCAATCATACCCTTATGACCGGATCTTTTGAACCGGGGAAGGAGAATGTCAAAGTTATTTGATCCACACATAAGATTGTAAAGACCTCAAGTCTAAGGACTAGTCATACAATCGATACATGAAAGTTCTCATAGACACATGGGATAAACACTCCATGTGAAAACTTTCGGAGGTTAGTTCGATGGACATGAGCAACTCATGCATCCATGTGATACACCAAGCAGACGGATTTCCGCTAGTAGCCTATGAGATCGGCTACCCCACTTAAAGGCAGATCATATCATCATGCTAGTCTCTCTGCTTTGTGAACGGCCAGATTATTCATACAGCTATGACTAGGAACGTTTGAGAGTAATGATTCTCATAAGGCGTGGAAGCCATCATCTTATTACTCAAAGGGCTTTATTACAGTGTTTGATGATTCATATAATCTATATAAGACAAATATAATAAAGATTTTCATTTTATTAATTAATGAAAATATTACAAATACATGTATATATAGCCCATCCACAAGTTGGGTATAGGGCATGTCCCTACCAAAACGTTAAACCCAAACTTTGATTTACTGAATTTTTGAGGAATTGATGTTTGAGAAGTGTTGATAGCTTGAGATTTGGGGTGTATTTTTGGTTGTTAAGTGGAAACGTTTGATGGAGTTGGTGCTTGGAGTGTCAATCCTAATTGTACATTTTATTATTTATTAATAAAATAACTACATTATTCATTTCATACCTTATTAATGGTATTGTCATTATGCGTATCAGATTGATGTATAGATATGCTAAGAATGACATTGACCATATAATATTCTTAAAACTAGGAGTAAACTACTCATAAAATAAATATTCCTGGTCATTATTTTTGGAAAACGGTCGAATTCCTATAACCTATAAAACTAGCATATGTCGTATATTGGAATTGGAGTTCCAATGGTTTAACTCTATGTACCATGAGTTTTTGGAAACTCGTTTAGACATGTGGATTGACATGATCCAGGCCGACAACAAAGCACAAGACCCATTACAAGTACCAAAAGGGCCAATTACGAGGCAGAAGACCAAAAGACTCATAGAAGCAATGGCGGGATTAGTTCAGAGTTTTATGGCCGATTGCAATAAAAAAATAGAGACGCATGTGGGCTTCAATAGAGAGGGCCCAAAGCCACTTCACTTGGCCCAAATCAATTTTGAATGAAGCTTCACAGGCCTTTAAAGAGTTGAAGACTTTGTTATTTTTGTAATTTAGCCTTTAGGGGCATAGTTGTCTTTATGCCTTTAGGGTTTCTCTTTGTAAATCTATTTAAGCTTTCTTTCTTTTTCATTTTAAAAACAATCAACGAATTTGAGAGAAAATTATAGCTTTATGCTTTTTGGCTATGGCCAAATTCTTGTAAGGGATGGATTCCCCTTTTCAAGTTAAAATCGACTTATCTATGTTTGGAAAACTTAGTGGCATCTCCATTGCTAGCAAAAAACTACAAGGAATCATCTTAAAGGTTCTCAAGGGCAAGTTCTTTTTAGGTCTTCTTTGTGGCCTTGGAAGGGTTTTGTTCATACAAATTCAAATTCGCGGTTCTTGGGGTTCTGTCCGTTGCTTGAGGTTTGCTTGGATTTCGAATCCAATTGGGTTTCTTGTCATTTGGTATCTAGAGCTTATGGTTCAAAGGTCTGATTTTCCTATCTTTACTTTTTGTTTGATTCTGTTTTTATTTTCATTCTTTGTTATTTTCGTGTCAATTCTTGTTGGATCTTGTTTCTGTTTTCGTTTTGTTTATTTCTGGATCTGGTTTATTGTGTTCTGCATATCAGTTCATCTTTTATCATTTTCCAGTTCTGGGTTTTTGTTGTTGTTCTTAATATCAGTCTGTAATCTTTGTTTATTTCTGGATCTGGGTTTTTGTTGTGTTCTTCATATAGTTCGTCATATACATTATGTTCTTTAGCATATGTTGAAAAAATAAGCATGTTCTCTGGCGGCTGTGTGATTTGTTTCTAAAACCCTAGTGAAGTGTGAAAAAAAAAAAACCATCAGATTCAGACTCTGAATTCAGACCCTGAAATCAGACCCTGATCAGACTCTAAAATCAGACCCTGACCAGTAGCCTCTGAAATCAGACCCTGAAAACTAGCCTCTGAGATCAAAACCTAAATCAGCCTCTGAAATCAGAACCACAGTATTAGCATCTAATGTTATAAAAAAAAAGTAAAAAAGTGAAATTTTTTTTGTTGAATTTAGTTTGTTCCATATTATCATTTAGGTGCCCATGGAAAGTTTTCCATCAAAATTTCTATAGAGGTGCCAAATTTTCTCCCGAAATTGCATACGACCGTGAATTTGAATGCTTATTTTTTCCATCGTGCTAATTGTTTACTTCTTTATGCTAATTACTCTAGCTTAAGTATTATTGATTGAGTCTTCGTCATTGTTATTCTTGTTCGCATTTTGTTTCCGTCTGCCCTATATATATATATATTATTAGGTTTTTTGTGTTTCATGTTAGCTTGAGGACTACACTTGGTTTTGTATTCTTGGATTGAGTGTGATTCACATTTGAATTGAGGAAAAACTCAAGAGTGGTGAAAGGTAGTGATTGTGAGCACAGTATCATGTAAATTCCAATAGAGTGCAAACACGAGTGGAGTGATATCATTTGAGTGTAAACACATGAGATTGTGAGGATTTACATATTTGATTTACTTTCTTGTTATTTCTAATCTGTTTGTTTAGTGTTGAGATGGAAAGTCTGACCACTGATGAAAAGATTAAGGCTTTAGATAGGAAATTTATAGATATGATGGAGAACATGAATACTGCTTTGGAGAGATTGTCCAAGAGTGTAGAGAGTATTCAAACTGGTAGGGGTCCCAGAGCACCACCACCCCAGTATATACCACCACCTCAGAATGTGCCACCTCACCGTGTACTACCACAGTATGTACCATCAGATGAAGAGGAAGCTGAAAATGATTTTGATGATTCTGATGGTCTTGATGATGTTGAGGAGAGATTTCACCATGAGCATGATAGGAGGCCTAATATGAGGTTTGATAGGAGGGATAGACGGTTTGATGATAGAGGTGTATTTGATGCCAGAAGAGGGGATTATGATAGGAGGGGATATGGTAGACGAGAAGATGTAGATGGTGATCTACGTAGCATCAAGATCAAGATACCAACATTCCACAGCAAGAATGATCCTGAAGCTTATTTACAATGGGAAAAGAAAATATAATTGATTTTCAACTATCATCACTACTCAGACGAGAAGAAGATCAATCTGGCAGCAATTGAGTTTACCGATTATGCTATGATTTGGTGGGATCGTCTTATCTTTACTCGGAGGAGAAATTATGAGAGACCGGTTCAGACATGGACAAAACTTAGAGGTCTCATGAGAAAGATATTTATACCCGACCATTACTATAGGGAATTGTATCAAAAACTACTATATCTGTATCAGGGGACCAATAGTGTTGAAGACTATTACACCGAGATGAAAATTGCTATGATCAGGGCAAATGTAGTTGAGGATGTAGAAGCTACTATGGCACGGTTTCTAGGGGGCTTGAATAGAGAGATTGCAAACATGGTGGAGTTGCATCACTATGTTGATTTGGAGGATATGCTTCACATGGCTATCAAGGTAGAAAGGCAACTCAAGAAAATGTCAACATCCAGATTTGGTACTCATGCTACTTCTTCATGGAAGGTAAAATAGGTTCCGAATGAGTAGCGAGATTGATGCTTTGACAAGCCTAGAGGCGAGTTTAGTGGAGGCTTTAATAAGCCTAGGACTGAACCTAGTGCCAAAGGTAAAGAGGTCGCATAACCGAGCAAAACTAGACCAAAACCTGAGGGTGCAGCTACTAGAACTAAAGATGTAAAGTGTTTCAACTGTTTGGGCATGGGACACTATGCTTCACAATGTCCCAATAGGCGTACCTTAGTGATTGATAAAAAGAGTGGAGAGGTGTACTCTACCGATAGTGAGGTTGAAGAGGAGATGCCAGAGTTGGAGGATGCTAGTGACCATGAGGTAGCTGCATACCCGCTGAATAACTTATCCTTAGTTTTCGAACATGCTTTGAGTGCACATGTTGTAGAGGATGAGAGTGTGCAGCAGAGGGAGAACATATTCCATACTAGGTGTCGTGTGAATGGAAAATGGTGTAGTATGATAATAGATGGGGGCAGTTGTACTAATGTTGCTAGCACAGCTTTGATTGAGCGATTGGGGTTGAGTTTCTTGAGACACTTGAAGCCTTACAAGTTATAGTGGTTAAATGATTGTGGGGAAATAAGTGTGACAAAACAAGTGTTATTGAGCTTTACCATTGGGCCATACACATATGATTTCGTATGTGATGTGATACCGATGCATGTAGGACATATTCTTTTGGGCAAACGATGGAAGTTTGATAAGAAGGTTATTCATTATGGGTTCAAGAACAAGTACTCATTTCAGCATAGGGGAAAACCCATTACATTATACCCACTTACACCGGTGAAAGTCTATGAAGATCAGGTTAAGTTGCAACTTGAGCCTGACAAATAGAGAGAGAATGGAAACACCACCTTAGGTGAGACTGGTGAGAGTGATGTATTTGGTGAGAAATATACGGCCAATGCCGTGGGAGTTCCCAAGGGGAATGTGAGTGCACGTGAGGGGGAAACAAAATGGAGAGTTTAAAAGAGTTTCTACATTGGTGAGGGTGAAGCGAGGAAAATGTTCAAGGCTAGCAAGCTCATGCTATTGTTAGTCTATAATGAGTCTCATATTTATTTTACTAACACTGACCCTTTGTTTCCTGTGTCTATTTTATCTCTTTTGCAGGATTATAGTGACGTACTGAAAGAGGACATACCTAGTGGGCTTCCACCCATTAGAGGTATTGAGTACCAGATAGACTTCATACATGGGGCAGTCATCCTTAATAGACCGGATTATAGGAGCAATCCAGAGGAGACAAAGGAGCTACAAAGGCAAGTACGAGAGTTGATGGACAAAGGGTATGTAAGGGAAAACATGAGTCCTTGTGCAGTACCAGTGCTTCTAGTTCTTAAGAAAGATGGGATGTGGCCTATGTGCGTTGATTGTCGAGCTATCAACAATATTACGATTCGAGGTCGAATCCTTTTCAAGAGGGAGTGGATGACATGATCTAGGCCGACAACAAAGCAAAAGACCCATTACAAGTACCAAAAGGGCCAATTACGAGGCAGAGGACCAAAAGACTCAGAGAAGCAATGACGAGATTAATTCAGAGTTTTATGGCCGATTGCAACAATAAAATAGAGACGCATGTGGGCTTCAATAGAGAGGGCCCAAAGCCACTTCACTTGGCCCAAATCAGTTTTGAATGAAGCTTCACAGGCCTTTGAAGACTTGAAGAGTTTGGTATTTTTGTAATTTAACCTTTAGGGGCATAATTGTCTTTATGCCTTTAGGGTTTCTCTTTGTAACACTATTTAAGCTTTCTTTCTTTTTCATTTTAAAAACAATCAACGAATTTGAGAGAATATTACAGCTTTATGCTTTTTGGCTATGGCCAAATTCTTGTAAGGGAGGGATTCCCATTTTCAAGTTAAAATCGACTTATCTAAGTTTGGCAAACTTAGTGGCGTCTCTATTGCTAGCAAAACACTACAAGGAATCATCTTAAAGTTTCTCAAGGGAAAGTTCTTTATGGGTCTTCTTTGTGGCCTTGGAAGGGTTTTGTTCCTACAAAATCAAATTCGCGGCTCTTGGGGTTCTGTCTGTTGCTTGGGGTTTACTTGGATTTCGAATCCAAGTGGGTTTCTTGTCATGGGTATTCGTTGACGCGAATACTGAATGACTTATAGGTGATTCCTAATAGTTGGAAGTACACATCACCGTCAATAGGAGTCTCCTCGAGTCGAGTACCATATGTAATCCTTTAACTATCAGTTATCATTGATTTTGTGTGAGATCCTCCACACTTTGATGCCATGTATGTTAGAAATATTTCATAGCCTGGCCTCTAGAAGTTCGTTGGGTGTGGACTAATGCACTCTGTATTCAAGTTCGAATCAAGATAGGATCTATCAGCCCGTATATGTACCATAAGGGGTTTAGGTATCCATGTTATGGTAATTATAATTATCTCTATCATTTGAGGATATTATGGTAATTATAAGTATGTAATAATATGAGGTTTTGGCTTGATTTAATTCTATTAAATCAAAGTTGCAAACATTGAACTAATCCATTTCCTAATCATTGGCTTGATTTAATTGGATTAAATTAAAGTGGGAGACAATGAAGATTAGTCACACCTAATATACATATTTGGACAAATTAGATTAAGCCCACTTAAAAATTGATTACAACTTTAATAATTAAAAATTACCTAATTTTTGTTATAAATAGCAAGCTTAAGAAATATTTTAATTACAAGTACAAGCATAAACAAAAGCTTGAGTAAAATATACACAAGTAATTCTTGAGAGAATAGCCTAAGTTAAAGAAGTGTTTATAGAAGCTTGTGAGGTCTCTACAATATTTCATCTACGAGAAATCAAGATTAGATTTTGAAGTGAAGCTTGCTAGCATTGGAAATCAAGGTTGGATCTTGAAGTCAAGCTTGCACACCTTGGAGGTTCTCCTGTTGGAATTTAATCAAGTCCACAAGATCACAAACATGCATAAAAAACCACATATGAATACATCAAAGGAGGTGGCGGAATCAACTCACATTGAATTCGGTTTTGATGGATGAAGAACAAGGTGCGTTTTTAAGCTCCCTCCAAGCTCGGCAATGGCTCCTTCTTGCAATGGGCTGTGCGATTTTGCTCCTCCTTGAACCTCCAAGAATCGGCCATGCATGAACTCCATTAAAGCTCCAAGCTTTGAGATTCCATGCTCACAAATTCGTTTCCCTATCACCTTTGTATCACTCCTAGAGTGTGCTAGCACTAATCATCTTCCATTTTGCTTCTCAAAAATTCGGTGAACCAGAAA
>SKCR01040648.1:0-42482 GCA_019454045.1 Zanthoxylum bungeanum
ACTGTCTCATATCATCTCAATCCAGGAACTAATCATAGGGACCTCTCTCATTTATATATCTATGGTGATCTAATCACAAATGACGACGAGAGTGCAATTTCCTTGTTACATAGTTAATTTGCTACAGCAACACAATGATCTGTGCAAATAGTGACGCTATGGGTCATATTATCCACACACTGTGTACGCCTCTTCTGGATTTATCGAGAATCGTAGTGTGGATGTGATGTCGAGATGGAAGTATCACTTCAGACATATGGAGATGATAATCACACTGGATATAGAACTAGTACTCTATAAAGGTTGCAACCGTCGGGACAATATGACCAGGTCAGGATTGTCCGATTTAAAGAGACTAGTTGTTTGATATCCGATATAGTTTCGTACGGGGCAGACACTTTCCAGCCCCAGGCCTAAATGTGATCATCCGATACTGGATCGATGTACGCAATACTACGGTATTATATACGCTTGATATAGATCTAATATTCCAGTAAGAATTATTTCTGGAGAATTGGGTAGGCATGGCGCTTTGCTAGAAGCCAACATTGTCTTGTAAATCGGTAAAAACGTAGTACGAGGTACGTACGTGTTTGGATTATCCAACGACCGTATTTACTGCCAACATATCGGAGATCTCTTGGGTCGCTTCCTGAAGATTCACCTATAATGTTTGATTCGAACTTTATTATCTTGGATTAATTACGGAGAAACTTTATCTTGGATAAAATGCCTTATTAGGAGAGAGAGAGAGATCGATTAATTGGAATTAATCGATAAAATAATATATTCGATATATTATTAAACGAAATTAGATTTCGACGCGGAATTAAAATCGGATTTTAATTCGGGCAAAAGAATTAATTTGGAATTAATTCGTTAGCGATCTGAATAATAATTCCGCTAGGCGTAATTATTTAATTCTCGTCGCGACGGAAATTCGTTAATTGGAATTAGCGAATTTGGGCCCGAAAGTGTTTGCGGACACATTCATATTTTGAAACGGGTGGTGGAATCCGCAAATCACATCGCGATATCTCATTACTTGATACGAATAGATGATGGATGTATCTAGTCTCCTTTAAGGGATGATACATTGTCTCTATTCTCAATGTGAGATAATGATGGCATATGATGAATTTTCCTTTGGCGGAAAAACCTTTCACGGTTTTTGAAGGGTTTTTTTGATTAAAAATTCATTTGGTATTTGATATCATTTCATTTGCTTTCATGTGTCTCTCACAGTTTTAGAAAGAAGAAGAAGATGAGAACAAAAATTGATAAGTAATACACTCCCTCTTCCTCTCCCTTGCTCACGCCGTGAGCTTCAAACCAAAGGCAGAAAAATTGTTTTTCATTCTCCATTTTTGCTAGCAGCACAAGGATCAAAAGAGGTGATAGGGGAAACAACCTTGGAGCTTGGAACACTTGAAGATTTGAAGCTTCTCTCCATCTTCTTGCTTGGCCGAAACTTCCACCTTGAACACTCAAGGATTGTCTTCACCATTTTCGTCACAAAGCTTAGTAAGTATGATTCCGCCATGTTCTAGCTTTGCATGTATGTTTTTGTATTTCTATGGCTTAATATTTCTTTGGGACTAATTATAGAAACCAACAATGGTATCATGGAGCCATGTTTAAGCATGAAATACATTAGGGTTAATTTGGGGAAAATTGATTGAAGCATGTTCTTGTTAAATTGGATGCTAAAGTATGCTTATATGTATGTTATATGATATATTACATGATCAATTTTAAGAAAAATGGATTGGATGATTTTTCCCCAAAGTGGTTGTCTTGGCCGAATGTGGAGGTGCTTCCATTGGTTTAAATTTTTCATGCACAAGTTTATTTGATGACTTAAGCATGATTATATGTATGATATTTGATATAATACATGATCAATTTTGAGAAGAATGCATTGGATATTTTTCCCCAAAATGTTGCTTTGGCCGAATGTGAGGTACTCCACTAAGTTGAATATTTTGCATGCACAAGTTCATTAGATGATTTGAGTATGCTTATATGTATGATATTTGATATAATACATGATCAATTTTGAGAAAAATGCATTGGATTATTTTTCCCCAAATTGATGCTTGGCCGAATGTGTAGGTCATTTTACTGGTTTGGTATTTTGCATGCACAAGTTCATTAGATGATTTGAGTATGCTTATATTATGTATGATTTTTATGTAATACATGATCAATTTTGAGAAAAATGCATTGGATGATTTTTCCCAAAATTATGCTTTGACCGAAAATGGAGGTCCTTTCACTTAATTGGATTTTTTGCTTTCAAGTTCATTTGATGACTTAAAATAAACGAGTAATAGATTAGTGATTCAATTGGATTGAAAAACAAATCGACCCGCAAAAATCCCTCTTGGCCGAATACACATGACATGTTAAAGGACTTGATTTTTTGTTCAATAAATGTTAGACAAGTGTATTGAACAATTGATGATTATAAATTAAATTGGTGTTTTTGAAATTTTGGTTTAATGAATTAATCATGCAATTACACTTTAATTAATTGAATTTTAAAATTTGGAATATTAAAATTTAATTAATGGGCTTTTATGTTTAATTGGGTCTTATGGGCTTGAAATTGATTTTATGGCACTCAAGGGTGATTCCTTATTTGGGCTTGGTAATTGGGTTTGACCCACATGTTGGATAATAATGACCCATAGCGTCACTATTTGCACAGATCATTGTGTTGCTGTAGCAAATTAACTATGTAACAAGAAATTGCACTCTCGTCATTTGTGATTAGATCACCATAGATATATAAATGAAGAGAGTCCCTATGATTAGTTCCTGGATTGAGATGATATGAACAGTATCAGTCCACGAAGGATTAATCATTAAATATCCCTAGCCGTAGTATTATCGAGACTGGACATCGATAATGCCGAATAGGCTAGTATTGCACTTGTGCGCGTTGTGAGGGCACAACGACATAGTTCTCATATATATAAGTATTGGATACTTATGCAAGTGCGATAGGAGGTCGTGTTTCACACCGATGGTACGGGAAACAGCTTCGCTCTGGATAGACCCCTCGGAATCCCATTGGTATTATGACTATGTGTCTATGGGAGGCCGAAATCAAGGTAGGTGTGTATAGTCTTAACCTGAGACTTGCATCGCTAATACTTGCGATAATCGATAGACTTTGGTCTTGGTGGTACAGGGCTTTAACCGGTTTTGCGTACACCACTTCTGGGTTTATCAGAGAGTCGTAGTGTATTGGGTGTGATGTCAAGACGGAAGTATCACTTCAGTCATAATGGAGATGATGTCACGCAGGATACGGTATTAGTGCTCTTAAGTGATGCGCGTCCAATCGTGATATTATGACCAGGTCATGAATATCCGATTATAGAGACTAGTTACCAAACATCCGATATGTGTTTTCGGACGGGGCAGACACTTATCCTGCCCCAGCCCTAGCACGTGACTATCCGATACTGGGCCGATATGCACAATACATTAGTATACTACGCTTGATACAGATCTTAATATTCTTAAATGGATATGTCCGGAGAATTGGGTAGACTTGGTGCTTTGCTAGGAGTCGACCTTGTCTCGTAAATCGGTAGAACGTAGTACTTGGTACGTACGTGATTCGGATACTCCGACGACCGTATTTACTGCCAGATTATCCGGGGATCTCATGGGTCGCTTCCCGATAATCCACCGATGACGCACAACTCGCACTCTTGAATAATCTGGGATTATACAGAAGAGAGAGAAAATTAATCTAGGATTATAACGGAGATGTTTTATCCGGGATAAAATGTCGTCTAAAGAGAGAGAACGATTAATTCGGAATTAATCGTTGTATTAATATATTCGATATATTAGACGAAATTAGATTTCGACGCGGAATTAAAATCAGATTTTAATTCGGGCAAACGAGTTAATTTAGAATTAATTCGTTACGACGTAAATAATAATTTCGCCAGGCGCAATTATTTATTTAAATTCGATTGAATTAACGTCGCGACGTAAGCTCGGTATTTCGGAAATATCGAACCCGAACGCGTGAGTGCACGTGGGCCCACTTTCATTTGGAAACGTGTGGGGCCCACATGACACATGTCATTCTAATGCTTTGCATGTAGATTGTGTACATTGCACTCAATGTCATTGCATGGAGTTTGAGTGTTTGACACTCTAAGCCATTGCATGTTATGTGTCATAATTTTATTATTAATTTAATGAAAATTATGGCATAAATATAAATTGTTTTTTTGGTAAATGATTTTAACTTATACACAAAACTTCTTCTCTCTCAAACTCTCTCTTCTCTCACGCCCAAATGAAGGAATTGTTCACTGGTTTGGAACCAGAAATGGCGTGAACAAAGGGAAGCCAAGAGTGGTTTCTCATGGTGAGAAATCAAGTGCTAGCACACTTTCAAGTCTTGCGAAGGTGTAGGGAGGTTCGACCATGAGGCGGGACTCATCCGATGGAGTTTGGAGCTTCGTTTTGAGACCCGAAACTGCCAAGACAGTGAGCATGGACTGGTTGCAGTAAGCTTACCAAGGCAGTGCGTTTTTGGGCATGATTCGTCTTCAAATCGACATAACCGATCAATGTAAGTATTCCACTATCTTCATTGGTGTATTCATGCATTATTTCATGTCTTGATTTGATCTTGGGACCTTAGAATAATTCAACAATGGCATCAAGAGCTAATGTTGCAAGCATGAAATTTGTAGGGTTTAAAATTTGGGTAAATGTTTGTTGAGCATGATTTGAATAAATTGCTTGTTTGAGTATGCTTATAACATGTTTGATTGCATTTTGGTTGGACCAATTTGTTGAAAATTGATTTGGAATAATTTTCCCCAATTTATTCATGTTGGCCGAATGTGTAGGAGTCTTGGAGTTCTTGGAATTTTTCATTTTAAATTCATTGGATGAGTTATAATGATATAGGATGATGTTAATTTGAAGTCAATTTGATTGAATTTTGAATTGAACAAAAATCCCAATTTGCTTCTTCACCTTGGCCGATGTATAATCGTTCTCTCTCTTTAATTAATATTTTATCCCAGATAAAATATCTCTCCGTGATTAATCCCAGATTAATTTTCTCTCTCTTCTAATTAATCCCAGATTAATTAAGTGCGAGTTATACGTCATCGGTGAATCTTCAGGAAGCGACCCATGAGATCTCCGGATATGTTGGCAGCAAATACGGTCGTCGGACTATCCGAACACGTAAGTACCTCGTACTACGTTTATACCGATTTACAAGACAAGGTTGGCTTCTAGCAAAGCGCCATGCCTACCCAATTCTCCAGAAATATTCTTACAGGAATATATAGATCTGTATCAAGCGTAGTATACCGTAGTATTGCGTATATCAGCCCAGTATCGGATAGTCACGTGCTAGGGCTGGGGCTGGATAAGTGTCTGCCCCGTCTGAAGCACATGTCGGATGTCTGGTAACTAGTCTCTATAATCGGATATACATGACCTTGTCATAATATCCCGATGGCCGGCCATCACTTAAGAGCACTAATACCGTATCCTGCGTGACATCATCTCCACTATGACTGGAGTGATACTTCCGTCTTGACATCACACCCAATACACTACGACTCTCTGATAAACCCAGAAGTGGTGTACGCAGAACCGGTTAAAGCCCTGTACCACCAAGACCAAAGTCTATCGATTATCGTAAGTATTAGCGATGTAAGTTTCAGGTTAAGACTATACACACCTACCTTGATTTCGGCCTCCCATAGACACATAGTCATAATACCAATGGGATTCCGAGGGGTCTATCCAGAGCGAAGCTGTTTCTCGTACCATCGGTGAAACACGACCTCCTATCGCACTTGCATAAGTATCCAATACTTATATATATGAGAACTATGTCGTTGTGCCCTCACAACGCACACAAGTGCAATACTAGCCTATTCCGCATTATCGATGTCCAGTCTCGATAATACTCCGGCTAGGGATATTTAATGATTAAACCTTCGGGGACTGATACTGTCTCATATCATTCTCATCCAGGACCTAATCATATGGACCTCTCTTCATTTATACATCTAATGTGATCTGATCACAAATGATGAGAGTACAATCTCCTTTGTCACATAGTTAATTTGCTACAACAACACAATGATCTGTGCAAATAGTGACGCTATGGGTCATTTTGTCCAACAATCTCCCACTTGGCACATAGCCAGTCACTCAAGTGTCCTACACCCGAACTATGTACGGTTGGCTCAAACTGCTGAGAAATGCATTTCGTCAGCGGATTTGCATGATTATCATCTTGATGCGATTTATTCGATCATCACATCGCCACGATATATGATCCGAATGAATCAGATGAGTATCTAAGTATGTATCTGGATCGTTGATGAGACCATTAATTCTTTAGCCTGTGCTGACGCCTTAGCTCAGCTGCTAACAGAACTATATCTAATCTAATTAGATTTGTATCGACCCAATGACTTCTATTGCTGCTTCAGCTGCAGCAACAACCCGCATTTGTTGTTTATTCGGTAACAGTATCTTAATTGGAAGATTTCCAGCTCACTGTTACCGTTCTTCAAACTATATAGTACCGTTTGCACTTTTAGTCGTCTTTATCGGTTATAGGAAACTTATTGCAGTGACTCCAGTCACTTCAAGTTCTCCTTCTCCATAGACTAAGAAACATCCTTAGTTCTCTAAGATACTAACGGATGTTCTTAATATTAATCCAGTGACTATCACTCGGATTGGCCAGTTTGTGAATCCATATGCTCAAAGCGTATGATACACCAGGTCTTGTACATTTTTAATGTACGGTTTCTAGGAGAGTATTTCGAAAGCCAAGCTTTCGCCGATATTGATTTTATGGGAATATCATTTCCAAGAATGACGTATTATCATTATTTTATAGGACAACCACTGTCAGTGCGCTCCCACTAACCTCCTTATATACACAAGAATTATTTTCGTTTTGAATTAAATCGTACACCATTATGATTATATCAAAACGATAATTCCAAGAACCTAATGCTTGCTTCAATCCAATCATGGATCGAATAACCTGCATTATCCAAATGGATTTACCGTGGCAATAGGTAAAAGGTTGAATCGTAATCAACACAATGTTGATAACGATACCTTTCCTTTAAAAGCCTAGCTTTATACGCTGGTATGTTGTCATCCATGTATGTCTTCCTAGAAGACTTTTAAGTACCATTAGGCACAATGCCTTGTGGTACATCAACTAGAATCCAAACTGGTTGATATACATGGAATCCATTTCGGATTACATGACACTTTGCCATAATTAGGGAGTTGATATCTTGTATTACTTCCTCATACGTAGTCAGTTGGTATTCCTCAATAAGATTCACATCTTTATGAGGTTAGATCAGAAACCCATACCCCAGGTTGTTTTCTGACTCTGTCCGACCTGCGCGGTTCTTGTGTATTCGAAGATTAATGGTAATAGTCTCATCCTGGATGAACTATTCATGTTCCATTAAGATTCAGTGCCTTGAACAGTATTACTCTCCGATTTCCATCGAGTAATACTATCCTCCCACTTACCACTTACCATGCATATCGGTATTCCTCTCAGGAAAACCGTTGGTGAGTAACAATCTAATTGTTCTCTTGTGAGGTGTATAAGTACAATACTTATGGTATCCCTAGGATAACCTACATTTGGCACTTATCCTATTTGGGTTTTAGTTTGGTATCATCCAAACATATGCCTAGCATACCCAAATTATCAAGAATGAGAAACCCAGTTTCTTTCCCGTTCATATCTAATATGATATCTGTCAAACAGATTATTATGGAACCTTATTCAAAATAAGTTCTTGCACTGTTTAAAGCTTATCCGTTGAAGGAAATGGTAGCTCAGAGCGACTCGTGATTAACCTTATTATGTCTAACAAAATTCGGTTAATCCGTTCGGATACACCGTCAAACTGACGTATTCCGGGAGGAGTCCTTATTTGAAAGAATACTATACTCTTTCATAAAAACTAGAAAGTTATTGCTTAAGTATTTTCCATTACAGTCTTACCATGACGGTTTAATACCTTAGCCGATCTATTTGTCTATTTCGTGTCGAAACTCTAAAAGTTTCCGATTTGTGTTTCAAAAGAAACACATAACCATACGCGATGCCACATCCGTACAGGTCACGAAATATTCAAATCCATATCTAGCCTAGCTAGACATGGGCCCACTTGCTTCACTATGAAGTAGGGCTAACAGATCGGTGGCATTTACACTTTTACCAAGTAAATAGTGTTTTAGGCACTTTGCCCAAATAGACTAGATTCGTAGACTTTATTTGAATGGAATCAAATCAGTCCTGGTACCCACCCCACTCTTCAAAAGTGCGGATATACGATTCTTGTTTAGTAGTGTCCCTGACAACTATGCCACAATTAAGTTTCTTAACTGATCAAATCAGTTTGAGCTATTTATTTGTCATGTTATGTATTTGAGATATTATTTATATTCAAAATAAATGCTGTTATTCACATCTAATGTGTTTATCTCAATATCATCTTTATATAATAAAACACTTTAGTGTTCTAGAATATAACGGTACAACCCCGCAGCGGGTTATACGCGATATAGAGATAATGTTTCTAGTCAAACTAGCTACATTATAACAGTTTCTAAATTTAAGTACTAACCCGAAGGTAGTTCCTAAATTCAGGTATCTACGGTTAAAACAGCGACTTTCGTCCCATTTTCAATTCGCAGATAAATCTCAATTGAAGTCAGTATCCTGTTCAAAATAGATTCTGAACATCAATATATATATTTTATGTACCACACTAAGTATCTAAAATCCAATTTTAATACTAGCTGTGAACATAATTATGACAATCATATTTGAAGTCAGAGCCTTGCTCGTCTTCTATTCCTTCTTAGGATATGTCATTTATCTTCCCAGAAGATTATAATGATTTTGCCTTTGCCTGTTTCAACATTCCAGAAGCCTTTGGCCAAGCCTCGTGTTTCTGGAATATCGAATTAAGGTGCGCCTTGCGCTACAAGCTTAATATATTATTTTATCAAATAAAATAACCATTAATTTCCAGGACCATCCTGAAACTTTATTCCCAATTTGAAAATTAAACCATTTAAACACATTTTCCCCAGGATTATGTTTTAAATGTCAATCTTTCAATTATATCTTGATTCTAATAGTCCAACTATTTAATCAACGATTTGTGGTACTATTTATTATAATGATTATAATAGTCCAACTATATAATCAATATAATTTAAATTAATTAACCTCAATTACATTGATTACTATAATCCAATTATAAAATCAACTGTAAATCGAAATTAATTAATTCAAATATTTGATTAATATATCCAATTATATATAATCAAATATAATACAGTCCAACTGTTTATAAAAACAACAATTTAAATATAGTCCAACTAACATTTAATCTAACGACGAAATATTTGTGATTGAGCGCGTATGGCGAGTAATTGAACGAGTATTGCAAATTCAATTCTTGCCTCCCACTATTTTTCGGCGAGCCTCTAACCCTCTGTCGAGTACTCGGGAAACCGTGTTTCCTAGTGGGCTAGGATCCAGTTAAATATCACACAATCTTGACTTTGGCCAACAAATTGTATGATAATTAACTAGGTAGATCTCGAAGATCAATTGGATCCTATCCAATTCCTAGATCCAGTAGGCGGATATCCAAATCCTAAACATATATCTTATATATGCCAATACATCCAATGTATTACCTAACCTTTTTCATCTGAATCAACTAGCCTTGGCTTTGGCACAACAAACCTAGTGATCCCAGTCAAGTGTGACCCATTGACCATGGAAAGCTTCGTAATCATGTCGATGGACAAGAAGTGGTCTTGACTTTGGCCAACAAACCACAACTTGGACAAGACACCGATATGGAACAAGCTCTCGTGATTCAACACATCTTCGACGAACAAAGGGCTTGACTTTGGCCAACAACCCAATGCCAATCTCGGATCTTGAGTGAGAATCACTCAATGGAAGGAAAAACACTTGATATTGAGCGAGGGTTTTTCGCGTGCAATGGCTACCAATTTATTATCTTTATTAAGGTCTCATCATCATACACCCTTAAACATGCATTCTAAACACATAATAAAGCGCATATGAAATAAAATAATAATGATATGCGGATGGATACTTTACATTGATCCTAGATCAAATCTCTCATGTTCTCTCTCCAAAACTAGCACATGTATTTACTTCTACCCGTTACACTACACTTCTAAAGAAACCTCATTTACATTGAGGGGAATAGGTGAGAAGAGAATACAAAGAAATAAGGATAAGGCTGGACTCGCAGGTCCAATTAATAAATCAAATTTATTACAATTTCCAAAATTCGTCCACCCGACTAATATCCATCCGATATACATTATTCATGCATCGCAACCATGTATTCACACAAGCATGTTATCAATCAATCAAATGCAATTAATTAATCTGATAATTAGTGATCCTCCAATGTTCAAACAACGATTTGATTTTTGCTCGAGTCAAACTCGTTTTGCGAATAAGTACTCAAAGTACGAATTCTCGAATTAAATTAAACTACATTATTAAATCCAATTTAATACGCATTTAATTCTAATTCACTATTTAATTCCAAATTAAATATTACACTTTTATTAATAAACTTTTACGACTTAAATTCCAAATTTAATCGTTTTGAGTCTCAAAGACCAATTAACATCTAATGTATTTTAATTAAAGTCCAATGGGCTTTTAATTAATTTCTATAAGGCGTGGACTTTTGGTCAACTCGGGTCAAACCGAATAACCAAAATCCAATCCGGGAGTTACCCCATAAGCCTTTAAATTAATTTTGGCCCATTAGGCCCAATTAAATAATTAAGGTCCATTAAGTCATAATTGGACTTTATGGATATGGTTTTAGGCCCAATTGGATCCAACCAAATTGGCCTAAACCTAACTTTGTACAACAAAGCCCAAAGCCCAATCACAACCTTAAAGGCCCATTTCCAAAATAAGCCCAATTAATTAACTTATAAAATTCTAAATTCCATAATTAATTAACCTAAGTGTAATACACAATTAACCACCCAATTAATATTTCTAAAATTCAATTAGCATACTTAATCATGCACTTTAACATTAAACAGTGTCCAACACAATTTATTAAAATCAAACCCAATTTACATGCTTTTGTTCTCGGCAATTAGGGGTTTTTCCAATCCGATTCGGTTTCAATCCAATTGAATCCACAATCATCATTTCCCAAATCAATTCAATTCATCCATGAATTAAAATCAAAAAACACAATGAATTTCAAATTCAATTGAATTCGGCCAAGCCACTTTAATTTGGGAAAAAAGTTCCAAATCAAAATTCAATCAAATTGAACTTCAAAACAACATTACCCAATTGTTTTAAGTCATCCAATGATCAAACAAACAAAATCACCAAGAAATTTAGGGTTCTTTAATTTCGGCCAACATAAGCAATTTGGGGAAATTTGTTCCAAACACAATTTCAACAAATTGATCCAATCAATCTAAATTAAACAAACTTTAAGCATTCTCATTCATCCAATTTCACAAAATATGCTCAAAATCAAGTTTACCCAATTTGTCACTTTATGCCAACATAAAAAATTGGGGAAATTTGTTCCAAACACAATTTCAACAAATTGATCCAATCAATCTTAAATTAACATACTTTAAGCATTCTCATTCAAAATTTCACAAAATATGCTCAAAATCAAGTTACCCAATTTGTCACTTTATGCCAACATAAAAAATTGGGGAAATTTGTTCCAAACATAATTTCTTCAAATTGATCCAATCAATCATTAATTCATCAACATTTAAGCATACTTAATCAATCAATTTACTCAAATCATGCTTCAATTGATTTTACCCAATTTGTCATGCCCAAAATTTAGGGAAAATTGAATCCAATCCAATTTCATGAAATTGATCATAAACACAACTTCAATTCAACCTCATTCAAGCATACTTCATCAACATTTAATATGTACTTGTATTGGTGTCTCATACGCTTTGAGCATATGGAGTCACATCGGGACAATCCAAGTGATAGTCATTGGATTGAAGTTAAGGACATCTATTAGTATCTTAGAAACTAAAGATGTTGTCTTAAACTATGGAGATGGATAACTTGAAGTGACTAGGATCACTGCTCAAGTTTCCAAACCGGTAAATACTGCGGTACTATAAAGTTTGAATAACGGGACAGTAAGCTGGAAATATTCCGAGCAAGATAACTGCTGCCGAATTAACAACAAAAATGCGGATTATTGCTGCAGCTGAGGCAGCAATAGAAGCCATTTTGATCGATAATAAATCTAATTAGATTAGATATAGTTCTGTTAGCAGCTGAGCTAGGCATCAGCATAGTCTAAAGAATTAATGGTCTCATCGACGATCCAGATATATACTTCTATATTTATCTGATTCGTTCGGATCATACATCGTGGTGATGTGATGATCGTATAAATCGCGTCAAAAGATAATTACGCAAATCTGCTGATGAAACCCTTTCCTCAGCAATTTGAGCGAACCGTACATAGTTCGGGTGTTAGACACTCGAGTGACTGGCTATGTGCCAAGTGGGAGATTGTTGGATATATGACCCATAGCGTCACTATTTGTACAGATCACGGTGTTGTTGTACAAATTAACTATGTGACAAGGAAATTGCACTCTCATCATTTGTGATTAGATCACCATATATGTATAAAATGAAGAGAGGTCCATATGATTAGTTCCTGGATTGAGATGATATGAGACAGTATCAGTCCACAAAGGATTAATCATTAAATATCCCTAGCCGGAGTATTATCGAGACAGGACATCGATAATACGGAATAGGCTAGTATTGCACTTGTGCGCGTTGTGAGGGCACACCGGCATAGTTCTCATATATTTAAGTATTGGATACTTATGCAAGTGCGATAGGAGGTCGTGTTTCACCGATGGTACGGGAAACAGCTTCGCTCTGGATAGACCCCTCGGAATCCCATTGGTATTATGACTATGTGTCTATGGGAGGCCGAAATCAAGGTAGGTGTGTATAGTCTTAACCTGAGACTTGCATCGCTAATACTTGCGATAATCGGTAGACTTTGGTCTTGGTGGTACAGGGCTTTAACCGGCTCTGCGTACACCGCTTCTGGGTTTATCAGAGAGTCGTAGTGTATTGGGTGTGATGTCGAGACGGAAGTATCACTTCAGTTATAGTGGAGATGATGTCACGCAGGATACGGTATTAGTGCTCTTAAGTGCTGGCCGGCCATCGGGATATTATGACATGGTCATGTATATCCGATTATAGAGACTAGTTACCAGACATCCGACATGTGCTTCGGACGGGGCAGACACTTATCCAGCCCCAGCCCTAGCACGTGACTATCTGATACTGGGCTGATATACACAATACTACGGTATACTAACGCTTGATACGATCTATATATTCCTGTAAGAATATTTCTGGATAATTGGGTAGGCCATGGCGCTTTGCTAGAAGCCAACCTTGTCTTGTAAATCGGTATAAACGTAGTAGAGGTACTTACGTGTTCGGATAATCCGACGACCGTATTTACTGCCAACATATCTGGAGATCTCATGGGTCGCTTCCTGAAGATTCACCGATGATGTATAACTCGCACTTTAATTAATCTAGGATTAATTAGAAGAGAGAGAAAATTACTGGGATTAATTACGGAGATATTTTATCTGGGATAAAATATTAATTAAAGAGAGAGAACGATTAATTTGGAATTAATCGATAAAATAAATATTCGATATAATTATAAGAAATGGATTTCGATTTCGACGCGGAATTAAAATTAGATTTTAATTCGGGCGAATGAATTAATTTAGAATTAATTCATTAGCGACGTGAATAGTGATTTCGTTAGGCGTAATCATTTAATTACGACGCGACGGAAAATTCGTTAATTTAGAATTAGCGAACCCGAGCTCGAGATTATTTGCGAGCGCATTTGCATTTCGAATTCGAGTGCGGCACGCAAGTCAAATCGAGCGTCAAATCGCAAATCACATCAAGCGTCAAATCAAATGTCACTTTGAGTGATGTGACAAGTTGTCACTTGATTTGAGTGATTGATGTGGTATTGAAAAGCATTTATTGTTTTGCTTTTTGTTTTTTACTTTTTGAAAAGTAAAAAGAATTTGGTATTTGCTTTTTTGAAAATATAAAAACCAAATTCATTTTTCTTTTCTCTCTCTCTTAGACCACATTCGGTCTTCTCATTCTCATTTTCCCTCTTCTCCTCCACGGTTTTGGAGCCGTTTTCTTATTCTTCTTGTTCTGGATCTGCCGAACAAAATGAGAAGCAAGATAACGATTTTTGTGGCAAAAATCAAATGCTAGCACACACACATGGGTTATGTTATGGTGATAGGGAAACAAATTTGTGAGCTTGGAATTGTTTTTAAAGCTTGAAGCTTGGAGCTTCAATGGTGACAACCATGGCCGATTCTTGAAGCATCAAAGAGGAGCAAAACCGAGCAGTCCACTGCCTTGGAGGGTCACTGCCGAACTGCTTGGAGGAAGAAAATGGCTTGTGTTCTTCTTCGCATCAAAACCGACCATTGTGAGTATATTCTGCACCTCCTATGTTGTGTATTCATGCGTTTTCTTGCTTGATTTGTTAATCTTGGGACCTATATTAGAACTCTACAATGGTATCTTGAGCTATTATCAAGCATGAAAAAAGTTAGGGTTTATTTTGGGCAAAATCGATTTTGACTTGTTTTGGTTAAATTGATTGTTTAAGCATGCTTGGATGATGTTTAATTGAGATTGTGCATGATCAATTTCATGAAATTGGATTGGATTCAATTTTCCCTAATTTTGGGCATGACAAATTGGGTAAAATCAATTGAAGCATGATTTGGTTGAATTGGTTGATTAAGTATGCTTGTATGTTGATTAATTGAAGTTGTGCATGATCAATTTCAAGAAAATTGGATTGGATCAATTTTCCCCAATTCTTTAGGTTGAACATGTAACTTGAAATTGGGTAAAATGTGTTTGAGCATGTTTTAATTAAATTGGATGTTTAAGTATGCTTAAAACATGTTTTATTGAGATTGTGTGTGATCAATTTCAAGAAAATTGGATTGGATCAATTTTCCCCAAATTGGAGGCATGGCCGAAAATTGTATAACCCTAATGTCTTGGTAATTTTGTTTTGTTTGATCATTGGATGACTTAAAATAATTGGGTAATGTTGTTTTGAAGTTCAATTGAATTGAATTTTGATTTGGAACAATTTTCCCTTTATAAAGTGGGTTGGCCGAATTCAATTGGACATGAAATTCATTGTGATTTTGTTGTTTGATTCATTGGATGAGTTGAATTGATTTGGTAAATTATGATTGTGGACTCAATTGGATTGAAACCGAATCGAATTGAAAAACCCCTAATTACCGAGACTTGAAAGCATGTGAATTGGGTTTGATTTTAATAAATTGTGTTGGACACTATTTAATGTTAAAGTGCATGATTAATTAGGCTAATTGATGTTTTAGAAATGTTAATTGGATAATTAATTGTGTATTACACTTAGGTTAATTAATTGTGAAATTTAGAATTTTGTAAGTTAATTAATTTGGGCTTGATTTTGGAAATTGGGCTTGTTAGGTTGTAATTGGGCTTTTGGGCTTTGTTGTTACAAAGTTGGGTTTAGGCAAAATTGGTTGGATCCAATTAGGCCCAAAACCGAATCCAAAAGGTCCAATTATGACTTAATGAACCTTAATTATTTAATTGGGCCTAATGGGCCAAAATTAATTTAAGGCTTATGGGATAACTCCCGGATTGGATTTTGGTTGTTCGGTTTGACCCGAGTTGACCAAAAGTCCACGCCTTATAGAAATTAATTAAAAGCCCGTTGGACTTTAATTAAATAAAACATTAGATGTTAATCAGGCTTTGAGACCCGTTGCGATTAAATTTGGAATTTAAGTCGTAAAGGTTCGTTAATAAAGGTGTAATATTTAATTTGGAATTAAATAGTGAATTAGAATTAAATGCGTATTAAATTGGATTTAATTATGTAGTTTAATTTAATTCAAGAATTCGTACTTTGAGTACTTATTCGCAAAACGAGTTTGACTCGAGCAAAAATCAAATCGTTGTTTGAACATTGGATGATCACTAATTATCAGATTAATTAATTGGATTTGATTGATTGATAACATGCTTGTATAAATACATGGTTGCGATGCATGAATAATGTATATCGGATGGATATTAGTCGGGTGGGACGATTTTGGAAATTGTAATAATTTTGATTATTAATTGGACCTGCGTGTCCAGCCTTATCACCTCTATACTCTTTGTATTCTCTTCTCACCTATTCCCCTCAATGTAAATGAGGTTTCTTTAGAAGTGTAGTGTAACGGGTAGAAGTAAGTACATGTGCTAGTTTTGGAGAGAGAAAATGAGAGATTTGATCTAGGATCAATGTAAAGTATTCATCCGCATATCATTATTATTTTACATATGCGCTTTATTATGTGTTTAGAATGCATTTTAAGGTGTATGATGATGAGACCTTAACAAAGATAATAAATTGGTAGCCAATTGCACGCGAAAAAAACCTCGTTCAATATCAAGTGTTTTTCCTTCCATTGAGTGATTCTTACTCAAGATCCGAGATTGGCATTGGGTTGTTGGCCAAAGTCAAGCCCTTTGTCCGTCGAAGATGTGTTTGAATCACGAGAGCTTTGTTCCATATCGGTGTCTTATCCAAGTTGTGGTTTGTTGGCCAAAGTCAAGACCACTTCTTGTCCATCGACATTGATTACGAAGCTTTCCATGGTCAATAGGTCACACTTGACTGGGATCACTAAGTTTGTTGTGCCAAAGCCAAGGCTTAGTTTATTCAGAGGAAAAAGGTTAGGTAATACATTGGATGTATTGGCATATATAAGATATATGTTTAGGATTTGGATATCCCCCTACTGGATCTAGGAATTGGATGAGATCCAATTGATCTTCGAGATCTACCTAGTTAATTATCATACAATTTGTTGGCCAAAGTCAAGATTGTGTGATATTTACGGGATCCTAGCCCACTAGGAAACATGGTTTCCCGAGTACTTGACAGAGGGTTAGAGGCTCGCCGAAAATAGTGGGAGGCAAGAATTGAATTTGCAATACTCGTTCAATTACTCGCCATACGCGCTCATTCAAATTATTTCGTCGTTAGATTAAATGTTAGTTGGACTAATATTTAAATTGTTGTTTTAATAAACAGTTGGACTGTATTATATTTGATTATATATAATTGGATTATATTAATCAATATATTTGAATTAATTATTTCAGTTTACAGTTGATTTTATAGTTGGACTATAGTAATCAATGTAATTGAGGTTAATTAATTTAAATTATATTTGATTATATAGTTGGACTATTATAATCATTATAATAAATAGTACCACAAATCGTTGATTAAATAGTTGGACTATTAGAATCAATATATAATTGAAAGATTGACATTTAAAACATAATCCTGGGAAAATGTGTTAAATGGTTTAAATTTTCAAATTTGGAATAAGTTTCAGGATGGTCCTGGAAATTAATAGGTTATTTTATTTGATAAAATAATATATTAAGCTTGTAGCGCAAGGCGCACCTTAATTCGATATTCCAGAAACACGAGGCTTGGCCAAAGGCTTCTGGAATGTTGAAACAGGCAAAATCATTATAATCTTCTGGGAAGATAAATGACATATCCTAAGAAGGAATAGAAGACGAGCAAGGCTCTGACTTCAAATATGATTGTCATAATTATGTTCACAACTAGTATTGAAATTAGATTTTAAATACTTAGTGTGGTACATAAAATATATGTATTGATGTTCAGAATCTGCTTTGAGCAGGATACTGACTTCAAGCTGAGATTGCTCTGCGAATCGGAAACGGGACGAAAGTCGCTGTTTCGACCGTAGATACCTAAGTTTAGGAACTACCCTTCGGGTGTGTACTTAAATTAGGAACTGTTATAGTGTAACTAGTTTGACTAGAGACATTATCTCTATATCAGTGTTTAACCGTTGCGGATAAACCTTTATATTCTATAACACTAAAGTGTTTTATTATATAAAGATGATACTGAGATAAACACATTAGATGTGAATAACAGAATTTATATTTTGAATATAATTAAAATCTCAAACATATAAATTGACAAATAAATAGCTCAAATTGATTTGATCAATAGAGACTTATTTGTGGCATGTTGTCTGGGACACAATTATACAAGACTCGTATATCCACACTTTTGAAGAGTGGATACTAGGACTGATTTGACTATTCAAATAAGGTCTGCGAATCTAGTTTATTAGGTAAAGTACCTAAAATACTATTTACTTAGTAATAGTAAAAGGGGCCACCGATCTGTTAGCCCTATTCATGGTGAAGTTAGTGGGCCCATATCTAGCTAGGCTAGATGTGAACATGAATATTTCGTGACCTTAACGGATGTGGCATCACGTTATGGTTATGTGTTTCTTTTGAAGAACACAAATCAGAAACTTTTAAAGTTTCGACACGAAATAGACAAACAGATCGGCTATAGTATTATACCGTGACGGTAAGACCGTAATGGAAAATACTTAAGCAATAAGTTTCTTATATACTTGAAAGAGTATAGTATTCTTTCAAATGAGGACTCCTCCCGAACACGTCAAAGTGACGGTGTGTCCGAACGGATTAACCGAATCATGTTAGACATGATGCAGAAATTTGCACTGCCGTTGCAAATAATGGCCTTTATATTTTGAATATAAATGAATCTCCTATACATAAAATAACAAACAAAAGGCTCAAAAGGAGTAATCTAAAAGATGAAGCTTACATGTGGCATTGTCGTCTAGGACACATCAACAAGACTCGCATATCCACACTTTCGAAGAGTGGGTACTTGGACGGATTTGATCCTAATTCATATGATGTCTGCGAATCTTGTCTTTTAGGCAAATGCCTAAATCACCTTTTAGTGGTAAAGGTGAACGTGCCACAGAACTGTTAGCCCTCGTTCATAGCGACGTATGTGGGCCCATGTCTAGCCAGGCTAGAGGTGGATATCATTACTTCGTAACCTTTACGGATGATGCATCTCGTTATGGTTATGTGTATCTAATGAGACACAAGTCGGAAACTTTTGAGAAATTCAAAGAGTTTCGACACGAAGTAGAAAAACAAACAGACAAGAGTATTAAGACATTGCGGTCAGACCGTGGTGGCGAATACTTAAGTTATGAGTTTCAAGATTACTTGAAAGAATATGGTATTCTTTCACAGTGGACTCCTCCTGGAACACCGCAATTAAACGGTGTGTCTGAACGGAGAAACCGTACATTGTTAGACATGGTAAGGTCGATGATGAGTCGCACTGAGCTACCAATATCCTTCTGGGGATACGCATTAAACAGTGCAGTACTTATTTTGAATAAGGTTCCGTCAAAGTCTGTTGAACAGACTCCATATGAGATATGGACGGGAGGAAACCAGGTTTCTCTTTCCTGAAGATTTGGGGATGCTGGGCATATGTTAAACGTTTGGAAGGTACCAAACTAGAACCCAAATCAGATAAATGCCTTTTCGTGGGATATCCTAGGGAAACAAAGGATATTACTTCTATCACCCACAAGAAAACAAAGTATTTGTTGCTCTACATGCATTTTTCCTTGAGAAGGAATTCCTATATGCAATGGTAAGTGGGAGGAAAGTGGAGCTCGATGAAAATCGTAGTGATACTGTTCCTTCGCAATGAATCAACGACGGAACAAAACAACAGACCATCCGGGATGAGTCTGTACCACAATCTTCATATACACAAAGACCGCGTAGGTCGGAGAGAGTCAGGACAATACCTGAGAGGTATGGGTTCCTGATCTCGCCTCATGTAGATATTAATCTTATTGAGGATAATGAACCGGCTACGTATGAGGAAGCGATACAGAATATTGATTCTGCTTTATGGCAAGAAGCCATGAAGTCCGAGATGGATTCCATGTACGCCAACCAAGTTTGGACACTGGTTGATGCACCAGAAACGTAAAGCCTATTGGATGCAGATGGATCTTCAAGAAGAAGACCGACATGGATGGCAACGTGCAAACGTACAAAGCTAGGCTTGTAGCAAAGGGGTATCGTCAACAATATGGTATTGATTATGACGAAACTTTCTCACCCGTTGCCATGATTAAATCCATTCGGATAATGCTTGCAATAGCTACATATTTCGATTACGAGATATGGCAGATGGACGTTAAAACCGCTTTCCTTAACGGAAACCTTTTGGAGGATGTTTATATGCAACAGCCTGACGGTTTTATCGTACCTAGACTTGCAAATAAGGTTTGTAAGTTAAATCGATCCATTTATGGATTGAAGCAAGCATCACGGTCATGGAATCAGCGTTTTGATGAGATCATAAAAGAATATGATTTCGCCAAACGCTGATGACCCTTGTGTATACAAGAAGGTTAGTGGGAGAGCACTGCCTGACTTTATTGTCCTTTATGTCGACGACGTATTGCTTATAGGCAATGACATTCCCATGCTAACGTCGGTGAAAACTTGGCTTTCATTAAAATTCTCCATGAAAGATCTGGGAGAAGCAGCCTTTATTCTGGGAATAAAGATCTACCGGGATAGATCTAGAAAGCTGCTTGGACTCTCCCAGAGTACATATATTGACAAAGTGTTGAAGCGATTCAACATGGATCAATCCAAGAGGGGATTGATGCCAATGTCACGTGGTATCCTTCTGTCTAAAGACATGTGTCCTAAGACTACAGAAGAGAGAGATAACATGAGTCGAATACCGTTCGCCTCGGCAGTCGGATCGATCATGTATGCCATGATATGTACGCGACCTGATGTGTCATATGCTTTGAGCATGTGCAGTCGCTATCAGGCCGATCCAGGTGAAAGTCACTGGATGGCAGTTAAGAATATCCTTAAGTATCTTAGACGAACTAAGGATGCTTTCTTATTTATTTATGGAGGTGGAGAACTTGAGGTATCTGGATACACCGATGCAAGTTTCCAAACCGACAAGGACGACTTCAAGTCGCAATCGGGGTACATTTTTTGTTTGAATAACGGAGCAGTGAGCTGGAAATCTTCCAAGCAAGATACTGTTGCCGATTCAACAACAGAAGCGGAGTATATCGCTGCGTCGGAAGCAGCAAAGGAGGCTGTTTGGATCCGAAAATTCCTAATCGGATTAGGAGTAGTTCCATTAGCAGCTGAGCCCGTGCCATTGTATTGTGACAATAACGGGGCTATAGTACAAGCTAAGGAACCAAGGTCTCATCACGAACGATCCAAGCATGTTCTTCGGCGTTACCATCTGATTCGGGAGATTATACATCGTGGCGATGTAAAGATCGAGAAGGTCGCATCGGATGACAATATTGCAGATCCGCTGACGAAGGCTGTTCTTCACATGTGTTTGAACGACATATACATAGTTCAGGTATTAGATGCTTGAGTGACTGGCTATAGGCCAAGTGGGAGATTGTTAGACATTATGACCCATAGCGTCACTGTTTTGTAAATGATATTGTATTATTGTATGAAATTAACTATGTGATAATGAAATTGCCTTTTGCCGTTTTGTAAATTATTTACTTTGATATATTAATGGCAAAAGTCCATATGATTAGTTCCGTATTGAGATGATATTAGACAGTATCAATATAAAAGGTTTAATCATTAAATATCCCTAGTCGGAGTATTATCGAGATCGGACATCGATAATGCGGAATAGACTAGTATTGCACTTGTGCGCGTTGTGAAGGCACAACGGCATAGTTCTCATATATTTAAGTATTGGATACTTATGCAAGTGCGATAGGAGGTTGTGTTTTAACCGATGGTACGGAAAACAGCTTCGCTCTGGATAGACCCCCGGAATCCCATTGGTAGTATGTCTGCGTGTCTATGGGAGGCTGCATCAGGGTAGGTGTATATGGTCTTAACCTGAGACTTGCATCTCTCTAGTACTTGCGACAATCAGTAAACTTTGGTTTTGGTGGTTTGGGGCTTTAACCGGTTCTATGTACGCCTCTTCTGGGTTTATCGAGAATCGTAGTGTACTGGATGTGATGTCAAGATGGAAGTATCACTTCAGACATATGGAGATGATGATCACGCAGGATACAGAACTAGTACTCTATAAAAGGTTGCAACCGTCGGGGCAATATGACCAGGTCAGGATTGTCCGATTTAAAGAGACTAGTTGTTTGATGTCCGATAAATGTTTCGTACGGGGCAGACACATTTCCAGCCCCAGGCCTAACATGTGATCGTCCGATACTGGATCGATGTACGTGATACTATGGTATACTACGCTTGATAAAGATCTAATATTCCAATAAGAATATTTCTGGAGAATTGGGTAGGCATGGCGCTTTGCTAGAAGCCAACCTTGTCTTGTAAATCGGTAAAAAGTAGTACGAGGTACGTACGTGTTCGGATTATCCGACGACCGTATTTACTGCCAACATATCCGGAGATCTCTTGGGTCGCTTCCTGAAGATTCACCTATGATGTTTGATTCGAACTTTATTAATCTTGGATTAATTACGGAGAACTTTATCTTGGATAAAATGCCTAATTAGGAGAGAGAACGATTAATTTGGAATTAATCGATAAATAATATATTCGATATATTAAACGAAATTAGATTTCGACGCAGAATTAAAATCGGATTTTAATTCGGGCAAACGAATTAATTTAGAATTAATTCGTTAGCGATGTGAATAGTAATTTGGCTGGGCATAATTATTTATTTACGTCGCGACGGAAATTCGTTAATTCGGAATTAGCGAAACTGAGCCGAAAGTGTTTGCGGACACATTCGTATTTTGAAACGAGTGGGACCCGCAAGTCACATCGCGAAGTCTCATCACTTGACATGACTAGTTGATGGATGTCACAAGTCACCTTTATTGAGTGACACATTGTCACTGTTCACGATGTAAGTAGGTGGGGCTATTTAATGGCTTTTTGGAGGGAAAAACGTTTTACCTTTTGGAAAGGTATTATACCAAATATTTTGGTAATTATTATCATATCTCTCTCGGTTTTTGGAAACAAGAAAGAGAAAAGAATAGAATACAAAAAGCCTCTCTCCTTTTTCTTCTTGCTCACGTCGTGAGCTTCAGAGCTTCATAGGCAAGAAAAAAAATTGTTTTTTTTCATTTTTCCATTTGCTAGCACAATGAAGGATCAAATGAGGTGATAGGGAAACAACCTTGGAGCTTGGAATACTAAAAGGCTTGAAGCTTCTTCTTCACTTCTTCTTTGCCGAAAGTTTCCCCACCTTGAAGACTCAAGATTTTCTTCATTCTTCATCATTTTTCATCACAAGCTTGTAAGTATGATTCCGCCATGCTTCAAGTTTTACATATATAAATCATGTGTGTTTCATTCGCTTATACTTTCTTGGGACTAATAATAGAAAACCAACAAGCGGAACCCATTGACCTTGAAAAGCTTCGTAATCAATGTCGATGGACAAAAAATGATCTTGACTTTTGGCCAACAAATTACAACTTGGACAAGAAACCATATGGAACAAAACCTTCATGATTCAAACATATCCGCGACGGATAAAGGTCTTGATTTTGGCCAACAAACCAATGCCAGTCTTGGATCTTGAGTAAGAATCACTCAATGGAAGGAAAAACGCTTAATATGATGTTGAGGGTTTTTCGCGTGCAATTGGAAACCAATTAATTATCTTTGTTAAGGTCTAATCATCATACACCCTTAAACATGCATTCTAAACACATAATAAGGCGCATATAAATAAATATAATAATGATATGCGGATGGATACTTACCACATTGTTCCTAGAAAAAATCTCTCCCTTTCCTCTCTCCCGCTAGCACAAGTGATACTTCTACCCGATTACATAACACTTCTAAAGAAAACCCTCATTACACATTGAGGGGAATAGGTGAGAAGAGAATAACATAGAGTAAGGAGGTAATAGGCTGGACACGCATGTCCAATTAATAAATTCTAAATTTATTACAAACAATTTCCAAAATTGGCATCACCCATCTAATATCCATCTGATATACATTATTCATACATCGCATCCATGTATTCACACAAGCATGTTATCAATCAATCTAATCCAATTAATTAATCTGATAATTAATGACAATCCAATGTTCAAACAACGATTTGATTTTGCGCGAGTCAAACTCGTTTTGCGAATAAGTACTCAAAGTACGAATTCTTAAATTAAATTAAACTACAACATTAAATCCAATTTAATTTGTATTTAATACTAATTCATTTATTTAATTCCAATTAAATATTTACACTTTTTAATGTGCCTTTACGACTTAGATTCTAAATCTAATCTTTACAGGTCTCAAAGCCCGATTAACATCCAATGTCAATTTAATTTCAAGTCCAATGGGCTTTTAATTAATTTCTAAGGCATGGACTTTTGGTCAATATGTGTCAAACCCAAATACCAAAGCCCATTTAAGGAATCACCCTTATTTGCCAAGAAACCAATTTAGGTCCATTAGGCCCAATTAATTTTAAAGGTCCATTAAGTCATAATTGGACTTTATGGATATGGTTTTGGTCCCAATTGGATCCAACCAATTTAGCCTAAACCTAACTTGCTACAACCAAGCCCATTAAGCCCAATTACAACTTTTAATCCCAATTCCAAAATAATCCCAATTAATTAACTTACAAAATTCCAAATTTCACAATTAATTAATTTAAAGTGTATGCCATAATTAATTACCCAAATTAACATTTCCAAAACACAAATTTGTACAATTATTATGCTCATTATCATCAACATATGTCCAACACATTTGAATCAAAAATCAATCATTTTCCATGCATACAAGTCTCGGCATTTTAGGGGTTTTTCAAATCGATTTCGATTTCAATCCAATTGAATCCTAAATCAACATTTCCCACATGATTTCAACTCATCCAATGATTAAAATCAAAAAATACCATGACTTAGGGTAAGCTTATAGTTTCGGCCAAGCCTAACTATTGGGCAAAAATTGATCCAATCAACTTTTCATGAAATTGATCCAATACAACTTCAACACAACATCATTCAAGCATACTCAATCAATTAATTTTATCAAATCATGCTCAAATTCAATTTACCCAATTTTTAACCCTAATCAAGTTTCATGCTCAAAATGGCTCTGATACCATGGTTGGTTTCTATTAGGTCCCAAGGATCAAATCAAGCAATGAAACACATGTGCGAATACTCAAAGAAGTTGCGGAATAGTTACATTAAACATTTTGCAATGTGACGAACAAAATCCTGGTGCTCCTCCTAGAAGCTCTCGGCAGTGGGCTTTTGTTCTCCTTCAAATTCGGTCATGGTCCTTCATTGATGCTCCAAGCTCCAAGATCTAAGCTTTCGAATGGTGATTCCATGCTCATAAGATTAGTTCCCTATCACCTTGGATGACCCTTTATATGCTAGCAATGGCATGATTTGCCCACAAATCTTCCAATTTTCTTGTTATTTTCGGCCTAACCAAGAAATGGAGAAGAAAAATTGCTTCAAAGCGAGAGAGGAGATGGGGGAAATGGGTTTTCTAAAAGTGTGTGGTGAAGAGAATGGAAGAAGAAAAAGTAGTTTATTATTTGGTTTATTTATATTTCCAAACAAATCCAAAAAACCATTACCATTTCAAATCAAGGAATTAAGCCAAAACCACCACCATCACTATTCACATCACTCATGACAAGTTTCAAATCACTCAAACTAAATAGACATCACATCAATTGATTGACTAGTGATTTGATGCTTGATGTGACTTATGGCCGCACTTGAATTCGAAATGCGAGTGCGCCGCAAAACACTCCCGGCTCGGGTTCGCTAATTCCAAATTAACGAATTTTTCGTGTGTGACTAAATTAAATAATTACGCCTAGCAAAATTTACTATTCACATCGCTAACAAATTAATTCTAATAACTCATTCACCCGAATTAAAATCTAATTTAATTCCGCGTCGAAATCCAATTTCATATAATATATGGAATATATTATTTTATCGATTAATTCCAAATTAATCGTTCTCTATCTTTAATTATATTTTATCCCAGATAAAATATCTCTGTAATTAATCCCAGATTAATTCTCTCTCTTATAATTAATCCAGATTAATAAAGGGCAGTCATCGTCATCGGTGAATCTTCGGGAAGCGACCCATGAGATCCCCAGATATGTTGGCAATAAATACGGTAGTCGGACTATCCGAACATGTACGTACCTAGTACTACGTCTTTACCGATTTACAAGACATGGTTGGCTTCTAGCAAAAACCGTGCCTACCAATTCTCCAGAAATATTCTTCGGAATATGCGATCTATATCCGGCGTAAATATACGTAGTATTGCGTATTTCGATCCACATCGATGTCACGTGCTAGCTTGGGGCTGGAAATGTGTCTGCCCCGTACGAAGCACTATCGTCTCTGGTAATAATCTCTATAATCGGATAATCATGACATAGTCATATTATCCCGATAGCTCAGCATATAAGAGAACGAGTTCCGTATCCTACGTGATCATCATCTCCACTAGGTTGGAGTGATACTTCCATCTCGACATCACACCCAATACACTACGATTCTCATATACCCAAAAGAGGCGTACACAGAACCTGTTGTAGGACACAGATGTTGGACGTGTTGAATTTTTCTAAGGTCCCAAGATCAAATCAAGACATGAAAACATGCGTGAATACACCAATGAAGATAGCGGAATACTTACATTGATCGGTTATGTCGAATTGAAGACAAATGAAGGCCAAAAACGCACTGTCATGTAAGCTTACTGCATGCAGTCCACTGCCTCCAAAAAGAATTTTGAGATGAGAAACGCAGCTCCTAGCTTCGTTGGATGGATCCCGCTCATGGTCGAACCTCCCTACCACCTTCGCAAGACTTGTAAGTGTGCTAGCACTTGAATTTTTCACCATGAAAATCCACTCTTGCTTCCCTAAAGTCACGCCCAAACCTAGTCAAAAACAGTCCACATTTTGTGTGTTTGGCGTGAGGAGAGGAGAGAGTTGAGAGAGAAGAAGTTTTGTATTAAGTTAAAATGATTTACCAAAAATCAATTTATATTTATGCCATAATTTTCATTAAATTAATAATAAAATTATAACACATAACATGCAATGGCTTAGAGTGTCAAACACTCAACTCCATGCAATGACATTAGTGCAATGTACAATCCTACATGCAAGCATTAGAACGACATGTGTCCATGTGGGCCCCACACGTTTCCAAATGAAAGTGGGCCCACGTGCACTCACGCGTTCGGGTTCGATATTTCCGAAATACCGAGCTTACGTCGCGACGTTAATTCAATCGAATAATTACGGCTACCGAAATTATTATTTACGTCGCTAACGAATTAATTCTAAATTAACTCGTTTGCCCGAATTAAAATCTAATTTTAATTCCGCGTCGAAATCTAATTTCGTCTAATATATCGAATATTAATACATCGATTAATTCCGAATTAATCGTTCTCTCTCTTTAGACGACATTTTATCCCGGATAAAATATCTCCGTTATTAATCCTAGATTAATTTTCTCTCTCTTCTATAATCCCAGATTATTCAAGAGTGCGAGTTGTGCGTCATCGGTGGATTATCGGAAAGCGACCCATGAGATCCCCGGATAATCTGGCAGTAAATACGGTCGTCGGAGTATCCGAATCACGTACGTACCAAGTACTACTTCTACCGATTTACGAGACAAGGTCGACTCAGCAAATCACAAAGTCTACCCAATTCTCCGGACATATCCATTTAAGAATATTTAGATCTGTATCAAGCGTAGTATACTAATGTATTGTGTATATCGGCCCAGTATCGGATAATCACGTGCTAGGGCTGGGGCTGGATAAGTGTCTGCCCCGTCCGAAACACATATCGGATGTCTGGTAACTAGTCTCTATATCGTATTCATGACCTGGTCATAATATCACGATTGGATGCGCATCACTTTAAGAGCACTAATACCGTATCCTGCGTGACATCTCTATTATGACTGGAGTGACACTTCCGTCTTGACATCACATCCAATACACTACGATTCTCAATATACCCGGCATTGGCGTACACAGAACCGGTTACAGTCCTAGACGACCTCACTAAAGTATATCGATTGTCGTAGCATTAGCGATGTAAGTCTCAGGTTAAGACTATACACACCTACCTTGATTTCGGCCTCCCATAGACACATCGTCATAATACCAATGGGATTCCGAGGGGTCTATCCAGAGCGAAGCTGTTTCCCGTACCATCGGTGAAACACGACCTCCTATCGCACTTGCATAAGTATCCAATACTTATATATATGAGAACTATGTCGTTGTGCCATCACAACGCGCACAAGTGCAATACTAGCCTATTCCGCATTATCGATGTCCAGTCTCGATAATACTATAGGGACTAGTTTAATGATTATCCTCGTGACTGATACGTCTCATATCATCTCAATCCAGGAACTAATCATAGGGACCTCTCTTCATTTATATATCTATGGTGATCTAATCACAAATGATGAGAGTGCAATTTCCTTGTCACATAGTTAATTTGCTACAACAACACAATGATCTGTGCAAATAGTGACGCTATGGGTCATATTATCCAACAATCTCCCACTTGGCACATAGCCAGTCACTCGAGTGTCTAACACCCGAACTATGTACAATTCGCTCAAATTGCTGAGGAAAAGGTTTTCGTCAGCGGATTGTATGATTATCGTCTGACGCGATTTACAACATCACACATCGCCACGATGTATGATCCGAACGAATCAGATGATATAGAAGTATATATCTGGATCGTCGATGAGACCTTTAATTCCTTAGCCTTGTGCTGACGCCTAGCTCAGCTGCTAACAGAACTATATCTAATCTAATTAGATTTATTATCGACCCAAATGGCTTCTATTGCTGCCTCAGCTGTAGCAATAATCCGCATTTGTTGTTTATTCGGCAACAGTTATCTTGCTCGGAAGATTTCCAGCTCACTGTCCCGTTATTCAAACTTTATAGTACCGCAGTAGTTTAATGTTTGGAAACTTGCTGCAGTGATCCCAGTCACTTCAAGTTCCTCCTTCTCCATAGTTTAGGACAACATCTTTAGTTCTCTCAGATACTAACAGATGTTCTTAATGTTCAATCCAGTGACTATCACTTGGATTGACCCAATTGTGACTCCATATGCTCGAAGCGTATGAGACACCAATACAAGTACATTTTAAATGTACAATTTCCCAGAGAGTGTTAACAACTCCAAATCTATCCCAGTAGATCTTTATTTCAATAAAGGTTGTTACTCCCCAGAAGTCTACGGAGAATTTCTATTGAAAGAAATATATGAAAGCCAAGCTTCACCATTGCTTTATGGGAATTTCATTGTCATGTGCCACTCCCACTAACCTCCTTATATACACAAGAATTATTTCGTTTTGAGTTAAATCATAAACCATTATGATTATTTCAAAACGTCAGTTCCAAGAACCTTATGCTTGCTTCAATCCAACTTGGATCGAATAATCCGCAAACCTTGTTTGTCGGTTATACAAAATCGTCAGATGTTAAAAGCATCCTCCAAAAGGTTTCATTTTCAAGAAAGCGATTTTGATCTGTAACTGACATATTTCATAAATGAAATATACAGTTATCAACAAGCATCTTCAAAATGGATTTACCATGGCAAAGGTAAAAGGTTGAACCGTTATTAACACAATGTTGATAACGATACCTTTCCGTCAAAAGCCTAGCTTTGTACGTTGGTATGTTGCCATCCATGTATGTCTTCCTTGAAGACGTATAAGTACCATAGGCACAATGCTTTGTGGTACAACAACTAGTATCCATAATAGTCGTTATACTGGAATCCATTTCGGACTCATGGCACTTTGCCATAACAGGGAGTCGATACCTCGTATCACTTCCTCAAAACGTAGGTCGGTGGATATACCTTCATAAGATTGACATCTAATGAGGTTAGATCAGAAACCCATACCCTAGGTTTTTTCTGACTCTATCCGATCTACCCGATTTCTTGTGTATTTGAAGATTAATGGTACAGATTATCATAGATGATTGTTTGTGTTCCATTTAGGACTTCGTGCTATGAATAGTATTACTCCGATTTTCTTGAGTATCACTATCCTCCCACTGACCACTGCATATCGGTATTCCTCTCAGGAAAACCGCATGGTGAGCAACAATCACATTGTTCTCATGTGGGATTTAATAAGTACTATACTTATGGTTTCCCTTAGGATAACCTATATTGACACTAATCCAATTTGGGTTCTTAGTTTGGTATCAACCAAACGTTATGCCTGCATACCCAAATTATCAGGAATGAGAAACCCCGTTCTTTCCTGTTCATATCCTATATGATATCTGTCAAACAATTTTTAGATGGAACCTTATTCCAAATAAGTTTTGCACTGTAATACATATCCTGTTGAAGGAAATAGTAGCTCAGAGCGACTCCGTGATAAACCTTATCATGTCCAAAAAAATTCGGTTTTTGGTTCGGACACACGTCTAACTGACGTGTCTCGGGAGGAGTCCTCATCTGAAAGAATACCGTACTCTTTCATGTTCATTTGAAACTTACTGCTTAAGTATTTTCCATTACGGTTTTACCGTGGCGGCATAATACTACAGCCGATCTGTTTGTATACTTCGTGTCGAAACTCAAAGTTTCGTATTTGTGTTCTTCAAAAGAAACACATAACCATAACGTGATGCCACATCCGTTAAGGTCACGAAATATTCATGTTCACATCTAGCCTAGCTAGATATGGGCCCACTTAATTCACCATGAATAGGGCTAACAGATCGGTGGCCCTTTTACTATTACCAAGTAAATAGTATTTTAGGTATTTAACCTAATAAACTAGATTCGTAGACCTTATTTGAATAGTCAAATCAGTCCTAGTACCCACTCTTAAATGGTGTGGATATACAAGTCTTGTTTAATTGTGTCCTAGACAACAATGCCACAAATAAGTCTCCATTGATCAAATCAATTTAAGCTATTTATTTGTCATTTTTATGTTTGAGATTTTATTATATTCAAAATATAAATTCTGTTATTTACATCCAATGTATTTATCTCAGTATCATCTTTATATAATGAAACACTTTAGTGTTCAGAATATAAAGGTTTTATCCGCATCGGATTAAACACTGATATAGAGATAATGTCTCTAGTCAAACTAGTTACATTATAACATTCCTAATTTAAGTACATACCCAAGGGGTAGTTCCTAAACTTAGGTATCTACGGTCGAAACAGCGACTTTCGTCCCGTTTCCAATTCGCAGAGAAATCTCGGCTTGAAGCCAGTATCCAGCTCACAGCGGATTCTGAACGTCAATACATATATATATTATGTACCACACTATATTTAAAATCCAATTTCAATACTAGTAGTAAACATAACTTTGACAATATTTTAAAGTTAGAGCCTCGCCCTATCTTTAATTCCTTCGTGTCTTCCATATCCAAATGGTAGTCACTTTGGGATATGTCAATTATCTTTCAATATTTCACAAACCTTGGCCAAGCCTTGGGTTTTAGAATCGAAATGATATGCACCTTGTGCTACATGCCCAATTGCAAACTTTGACTTTTCACCACTAGAATAGTCAATTAATTGCAACTTTAATACTTTTAAATCTAAAGATAGATTTATTATAAGTATATTAATTAAGCACTAAAGTCATCATCACATAAATCTTCCAAAGACTTTATGCTCTACTATTTGCTTAATAATGGGCTTAGTCATAATAAGTTATTTTATCAAATAAATTAACCTATTATTACTTCCCAATTGAAAATTAAATCATTTAAAGTAGAAAATTAATCCAATGATTATATATTTTAAATATTCAACTTTCAATCTTTCTTGATTTCAATAGTCCAACTATTTAATCAATTTAATAAGGTACTATTTTAATATGATGATTACAATAATCCAATTATTTAATCAACTATAATTTTAATATTGATTACTATAATCCAATTATAAAATCAACTATCATTTAATTCAATTATATTGATTACTATAATCCAATTATAAAATCAACTATATATTGAATGAGTTTGTATATAGTCCAACTATATATATATTTAAAACAACATAAAATATTAGTCCAACTAATACTTTTATTAATATGACGAGTAAAAAATAGATGAGCGCGTTTAGCGAGTATTCGAACGAATGTTGCAATTCAATACTTGCCTCCCACTATTTTTCGTCGAGCCTCTAACCCTCTGTTGAGTACTCGGGAAACCGTGTTCCTAGTGGGCTAGGATCCCGTTAAATATCACACAATCTTGACTTTGGCCAACAAATTGTATGATAATTAACTAGGTAGATCTCTAAGATCAATGGGATCTAATCCAACTCCTAGATCCAGTAGGTGGACATCCAAGTCCTAAACATATATCTTATATATGCCTATATATCCAATATATACCCTAACCTTTTTCCCTGAATCAACTAGGCCTTGGCTTTGGCACAACAAACCTAGTGATCCCAGTCAAGCGCGGACCCATTGACATGGAAGCTTCGTAATCAATGTCAATGGACAAGAAGTGGTCTTGACTTTGGCCAACAAACCACAACTTGGACACGACACCAATATGGAACAAAGCCTCGTGATTAAAACACATCTTCGAAGGACAAGGGCTTGACTTTGGCCAACAACCCCTGCCAATCTAGATCTTGAGTAAGAATCACTCAATGGAAGGAAAAAACGCATGATATTTGATGAGGGCTTTTTCGCGTGCAAATTGGCTACAATTTAATTATTTGTTAAGGTCTCATCATCATACACCCCTTAAACATGCATTCTAAATACATAATAAAGCGAGTATGAAAATAATAAAGAATAATGATATGCGGATGGATACTTAACATATTGATCCTAGATCAAATCTCTCCCTTTCTCACTCAAGCTAGCACTAGTATTACTTCTACCCGTTACACTACACTTCTAAAGAACCTCATATACATAGAGGGGAATAGGGTGAAAGAATAAAAAAGAGAAAGAAGGTGATAAGGCTGGACCACAGGTCCAATTTAATAAATCGAATTTATTACAACAATTTCTAAAATTGCCCACCCATTCTAATACCATCCGATATACATTATTCATTCAACACAACCATGTATTCACACACATACCATGCTATCAATCAATCTAATCAAATTAATTAATCTGATAATTAAGTGATCATCCAATGTTCAAACAACGATTTGATTTTGTTCGAGTCAAACTCGTTTTTGCGAATAAGTACTCAAAGTACGAATTCATGAATTAAATTAAACTACATAATTAAATCCAATTTAACATGTATTTAATACTAATTCATTATTCAATTCCAAATTAAATATTGCACTTTATATTAATAAACCTTTTACGATTTAAATTCCAATTCAATCGCGTCGGGACTCAAAGTCCGATTAACGTCCAACGTCATTCAATTAAAGTCCAATGGGCTTTGATTGATTTCTTAAGGCATGGACTTTTGGTCAATTCGGGTCAAACCAATAACCAAAGTCCAATCCGGGATTTACCCCATAAGCCCATAAATCAATCTTGGCCCATTAGGCCCAATTGAACATTAAAGGTTCATTAGTCGCAATTGGGCTTTATGGTTAAGTTTTTGGCCCAATTGGATCCAATCCATTTGGCTTAAACCAAACTTGATAAATCAAGCCCAATAGGAGGCCAATTACAATATTAAAGTCCAATTCCAAAATTAGGCCCAATTAATTAAATATGACAAATCCAATTTCATATTCAATTAAAATAAAGTGTATTACATGATTAATCAACTAAATCAATATTTCTAAAACACCATATTAGTCCAATTAATCATGCTTAATTCATTATTACATGTCCAACATACAAATTGAAAAATCAACCCATTTACATGCTACTAAGCTCTCGGCCAAGGGGATTTTGTGTCCGATTCGGTTCAATCCATCGAACCTACAATCGACATTAAATCACCATCCAATTTAATTACATACCATCCAATGTCATAAAATCAAAATGCCAAGACATAAAGGCATACACATTCGGCCAACACAAGGATTTTGGGGTTTTTGTCCAATTCGAAATCCAATCCAATTCTATTCAAATTAACATCAACCTAAATGATTCAACTCATCAAATGAATCATAAATCAAAAAATTCCAAAAATCCCAAATATGCTTCAACTTTCGGCCAAGGTTAGATTTTGGGGTTTTTTTGTCCAATTCAAAGTACTATCCAATAGACCTTAAGTTAACATCAAACACTATGATTCCAATTCATCAAATTAATCAAAATCAAAAAATTTCCAAGAACCCAAATCATCACACATTCGGCCAACACTTCCAATTTGGGCAAAAATTGATCCAATCACATTGTTGTTGAAATTGATCAAATCAATCTTCAATTAAAGATCATTTAACATGCTCAATTAATCAATTTAACCAAATCATGCTCAAAATCAAAAATACCCAATATTAGTCACATATTCGGCCAAGATGCAAAAATTTGGGAAAATAATTCTAAATCATTTTTCATCAAATTAGTCCAACCAAAATGAATTTAAACATGTTATAAGCATACTCAAACAAGCAATTTATTCAAATCATGCTCAACAAACATTTACCCAAATTTTAAGCCCTACAAATTTCATGCTTGCAACATTAGCTCATGATGCCATGTGTTGAATTTTCTAAGGTCCCAAGATCAAATCAAGACATGAAAACATGCGTGAATACACCAATGAATAGCGGAATACTTACATTGATCGGTTATGTCGAATTGAAGAACAATGAAGGCCAAAAACGCACTGTCATGTAAGCTTACTGCATGCAGTCCACTGCCTCCAAAAAACAGAATTTTGAGATGAGAAACGCAGCTCCTAGCTTCGTTGATGGATCCCGCTCATGGTCGAACCTCCCTACCACCTTCGCAAGACTGTAAGTGTGCTAGCACTTGAATTTTTCACCATGAAAATCCACTCTTGCTTCCCTAAAGTCACGCCCAAACCTAGTCAAAAACAGTCCACATTTTGTGTGTTTGGCGTGAGGAGAGGAGAGAGTTTGAGAGAGAAGAAGTTTTGTATTAAGTTAAAATGATTTACCAAAAATCAATTTATATTTATGCCATAATTTTCATTAAAAATAAAATAAATTATGACACATAACATGCAATGGCTTAGAGTGTCAAACACTCAAACTCCATGCAATGACATTGAGTGCAATGTACACAATCTACATGCAAAGCATTAGAATGACATGTGTCATGTGGGCCCCACACGTTTCCAAATGAAAGTGGGCCCACGTGCACTCACGCGTTCGGGTTCGATATTTCCGAAATACCGAGCTTACGTCGCGACGTTAATTCAATCGAATAATTACGGCTACCGAAATTATTATTTACTCGCTAACACGAATAATTCTAAATTAACTCGTTTGCCCGAATTAAAATCTATTTTTAATTCCGCGTCGAAATCTAATTTCGTCTAATATATCGAATATATTAATACATCGATTAATTCCGAATTAATCGTTCTCTCTCTTTAGACGACATTTTATCCCGGATAAAATATCTCCGTTATTAATCCTAGATTAATTTTCTCTCTCTTCTATATAATCCCAGATTATTCAAGAGTGCGAGTTGTGCGTCATCGGTGGATTATCGGGAAGCGACCCATGAGATCCCCGGATAATCTGGCAGTAAATACGGTCGTCGGAGTATCCAATCACGTACGTACCAAGTACTACGTTCTACCGATTTACGAGACAAGGTCGACTCCTAGCAAAGCACCAAGTCTACCCAATTCTCCGGACATATCCATTTAAGAATATTTAGATCTGTATCAAGCATAGTATACTAATGTATTGTGTATATCGGCCCAGTATCGGATAATCACGTGCTAGGGCTGGGGCTGGATAAGTGTCTGCCCCGTCCGAAACACATATCGGATGTCTGGTAACTAGTCTCTATAATCGGATATTCATGACCTGGTCATAATATCACGATTGGATGCGCATCACTTTAAGAGCACTAATACCGTATCCTGCGTGACATCATCTCCATTATGACTGGAGTGACACTTCCGTCTTGACATCACATCCAATACACTACGATTCTCAATATACCCGGCATTGGCGTACACAGAACCGGTTACAGTCCTAGACGACCTCAACTAAAGTATATCGATTGTCGTAAGCATTAGCGATGTAAGTCTCAGGTTAAGACTATACACACCTACCTTGATTTCGGCCTCCCATAGACACATCGTCATAATACCAATGGGATTCCGAGGTCTATCCAGAGCGAAGCTGTTTCCCGTACCATCGGTGAAACACGACCTCCTATCGCACTTGCATAAGTATCCAATACTTATATATATGAGAACTATGTCGTTGTGCCATCACAACGCGCACAAGTGCAATACTAGCCTATTCCGCATTATCGATGTCCAGTCTCGATAATACTACGGCTAGGGATATTTAATGATTAATCCTTCGTGGACTGATACTGTCTCATATCATCTCAATCCAGGAACTAATCATAGGGACCTCTCTTCATTTATATATCTATGTGATCTAATCACAAATGATGAGAGTGCAATTTCCTGTCACATAGTTAATTTGCTACAACAACACAATGATCTGTGCAAATAGTGACGCTATGGGTCATATTATCCAACAGGACGACACTGTTCCGGGCTCGCGGCCCAGTTGGGAGTACGGGATAGCCCACAGGGGACTAACCGGAGAAATAACATGGAGTTGCCACCCAGTGTGAACTGGGAAAATGATTTAAGGCCGCACTCACCCCTCGCAGGGAAGACCTCAAATCGTTGGGTTCGGAACGGTCCCTTACTTATGCCACTTGTAATGATATGATTTGTGCAATAAATTAATCGAATCTACGCAACATATTTCCAAGAGTATTATACTTTTAAGTTCACATGCATGAAAGTAATCATCATAACGGCAAACATACAATATCACACAATAATCTCATGACATGTTGAATCATCAAACGCGGAAAATAAATAACAACCTAAACATAAGTTGAACGCCTGTTGCAAAAGAAGATAATTGAATCATGCATAGAGGAATAACGTACTAGAGGCTAAACCATGCTTAAGGAACAAGTAACAAATTGACGACCTAATCATGCTTTAACACAATCTAACGAACATATCAAACGGATAAATGCGGGAACACAAGTAGATGGTAGCAGTAAAAGTATCACTAATAGAATGGCATAGTTAATTACATAATGCAAGAGAAATCACCCAAGAAGCAATCATGCATGAAATGTGATGAAAAAGACTCAGTTCAGTGTATGCGCATTCGTGTAGCGTTTGAAAACGCATTCGAATGGTAAACAGAAGGTTCTCGTTTGTGTGGCGTTTGATGACGCGTTCGAACGAGACAAGACCTGATGAAACAAAATGTATGCGCGTTCGAGTAGCGTTCGTAAACACGTTCGAATGGTAAACAGAAGGTTTACGTTCGTATAGCGTTTGATAACGGTTCGAATGGGATAAGACCTGATGAAACAAAAATGCATGCGCGTTCGAGTAGTTTTTGTGAACGCGTTCTAATGGAAACTGAAGGTTCATGTTCGTGTAGCGTTTGAGAACGCGTTCGAATGGGACAGACCTGATGCATGATAGACGACGCACACGCATACACAGATGCACAATGTAGGACCACGTGTGCTCGATTGGACTCATTCCCATTCAATCGAGCATACCTCGTCTGGCGCGGCAAACCATCATGGTAAAGGTAGCCTTCGGGCATTTCCCCTCGAATAAGAGGACCTTTAATCCACCCTAGTTAGCCCATGCGCACTAGAATGCAATACATGCATGAATAGAAAAATGATATGCACAAAGTCAATGACATAACAAATGCGTGGCAAAACATCATGGTAAGGTAGCCTTCAGGCATTTTCTCTCAAATAGAGGACCTTTAATCCACCCTAGTTAGTCCATGCGCACAAAATGCAATGCATGCGTAAATAAAGCAACAATATACAAAGGGTAAATGACATAATAAAAAGGGGCGACAAAACATCGTGGTAAAGGTAGCCTTCATGCATTTCCCTTGAATAGAGGACCTTTAATCCACCCTAGTTAGCCCATGCGCATTATGTTATCGTGCATATAAAATAAGGACAACAATATAGTACTTCACATATTCGATTAAACAAATATCACATTCAATCAAATACACTTTGTCCGGCGTGGCAAAACATTGTCGTAAAGGTAGTCTTTCAGACTTTCCTTCCCTTAAATAGGGAATCTTTAGGCCAACGTACTAAGCCCATGCGCATCACATCATTAATACAAACAAATAATCGTACAGAAACTAAATGGAAGAATATAAAATACGGATAATAAACGAACAAGATACAAGAGCAAAGTGAAACATGTGCCGTTTGCTCAAGTGGTACGTGGAGTTGTATCCCAAGTACAAACCGTACTACCGTCCATTCGGATTCGGCTACGGAATTTACGTCTGGGTTTCCATCCTATATACCACAAGAGACGACACATTTTCCCATCCACTCAAAGGCCACAACATGCATCCACAAGCGACTCTCATGCGAAAAAAAAATAAAACAATTGAAAGATGAATGAAAATAAATAAGAAAAGTGCCCTCAGGTCTAACCTTTTAAAATCGTCTCTCGGAAGTACGGTACAACTGTCGTCGAAAGGATTGATGCTCCGCAACTCCTCTGGTTCACTGGTCCACTGCTCTTGTTCGTTGTCTCACTATTTTGAGTCGTCGTTCCCCCGGTTCTGCTGGTTGTTTTACTATATTCGCTGCTGTTTTCGGTGATATTTTATGGTCACTGTTTCAGGTATTTTAGGCCACTAATTTGGGGTATTTGGATTTCTGTTTCGGTGATGTTAGGGGCTGTATGGGATGTGTTTTGGTCTCGGCAATGGGTCTATTTTTTCATTTTTGTGATTTTCGGTGGATGTAGGGGTTATTTCAAGGGTGATTTTCGGTTGCTGGAGAGAGGAGGAGAAATGAAATATTTTCTTTGCTTCTAGTTTTAGATTGGGCGTGAATGCTATGAGTTTTTCTTGTGTGAATGAGCTAGGGTTTCGATGTGTGGTGAAGGAGCTAGCGTTTGGATGTGCTAGGGTGTGAAAGGTTGGTTTTGTGTTCTTTTATAGGCAAAGGCTAGGGTTTTCTCTTGCTTGAATAGAAAAGGGACCAATTAGAGTCTTACAAGGAAAATCTATATTTGATTGGGGACAAGATTTGTTTTATTTAGGTAGGGATATATTTTATATTTGGTTTGGTTATTTTTATTTTCGTATGTGATTTTTTAGATTTTATTTTAATTTCACCATGTGTAAATATGTTTTTATTAATTTGGATAAGTTTTATGGGCTTTGGTGGGCTAATTGGGCTTGGGCGTGAGGCTAGCAGGAAAACTAGAAGTACCGACACCATTCAAATGCCGATTCGAAAGCTACACGAACGCCCGCAATCTGGTTGATGTTTGAACGTCTTAACGAATGCAACACGAACGAAAGCAGTGAATATGTGAATTGAATCCGCTGACATACTTATTCAGAATTGTCCCTTTCGACATTCGGTTCCGCAACTTCCGTGACTTAAAAGGTAGTGCCTCTGAATGAGACTCATCGTAGGGACTTACATGCAAAATACAGTGCCTACAGTCCCCCCACTTTCGTGGGATTTGTGTAGTGTGTGATAGTGACAATCCTGTCAAAGTCGTGTAATGCATTTTACTTACCTGGCTCGCCAGCTGCTACCTAACTTGCTTGCTGCCTCGAGCTGAGTTGATGACGCAGTGGACCTCGATCCTGGGAGGCATCCGAATAACCGCAATGGACAACGGGGGCCTCGACCCCAGGATGCATCCCAATACCGCTGACAATGTGTGTCGCGACCCTGTGACGCATCCCCAAAACTAATGATGCAGTCGACCCGACAGCAGACGGCTTAACTAGTTGCACCGACAACGGGGGACCCTTATTTAACGGGGGCTTGTAAAGTTGGTAATTGGGCTAATTGGGCTTGGTTGTACCAAGATTGGTTTAGGCAAATTGGTTGATCCAATTGGGCCCAAAACCACATCCATAAAGTCCAATTATGACTAATGGACCTTAATTTATTAATTAGGCCTAATGAGCCTAAATTGATTTCTAAGCTTATGGGGTTATTCCTTGATTGGGCTTTGGTTATTGGGTTTGACCCAATTTGACCAAAAGTCCACGCCTTCAGAAATTAATTAAAAGCCCATTGGACTTTAATTAAATTAACATTGGATGTTAATGGGGCTTTGAGACCCGTAACGATTAAATTTGGAATTTAAGTCGTAAAGGTTTATTTATAAGTGTAATATTTAATTGGAATTAAATAAATGATTAGTATTAAATACATATTAAATTGGATTTAATGATGTAGTTTAATTTAATTCAAGAATTCGTACTTTGAGTACTTATTCGCAAAACGAGTTTGACTCGCGCAAATCAAATTGTTGTTTGAACATTGGATGGTCATTAATTATCAGATTAATTAATTGATTAGATTGATTGATAACATGCTTGTGTGAATACATGGTTGCGATGCATGAATAATGTATATCAGATGGATATTAGATGGGTGAGGCAATTTTAGAAATTATTGTAATAAATTTAGAATTTATTAATTGGACCTGCGTGTCCAGCCTATTACCTCCATACTATTTGTATTTCTCTTCTCACCTATTCCCCTCAATGTAAATGAGGTTTCTTAGAAGTGTTATGTAACGGGTAGAAGTAATACTTGTGCTAGCAGGAGAGAGAAATGGAGAGATTTGATCTAGGATCAATGTGTAAAGTATCCATCCGCATATCATTATTATTTTATTTTAACGCGCCTTATTATGTGTTTAGAATGCATGTTTAAGGGTGTATGATGATGAGACCTAACAAAGATAATAAATTGGTTGCCAATTTGCACGCGAAAAACCCTCACAAAATATTAAGCGTTTTTCCTTCCATTGAGTGATTCTTACTCAAGATCCAAGACTGGCATTGTTTTGTTGGCAAAGTCAAGGCCTTTGTCCGTCAATGATGTGTTTGAATCATGAAGGCTTTGTTCCATATCGGTGTCTTGTCCAAGTTGTGATTTGTTGGCCAAAGTCAAGATCATTTCTTGTCCATCGACATTGATTACGAAGCTTCCAAGGTCAATGGGTCACGCTTAACTGGGATCACTAAGTTTGTTGTGCCAAAGCCAAGGCTTAGTTGATTCAGAGGAAAAAGGTTAGGCAATATATTGGATATATTGGCATATATAAGATATATGTTTCGGACTTGGATTTCCACCTATTGGATCTAGGATAGGATGGGATCCAATTGATCTTAGAGATCTACCTAGTTAATTATCATACAATTTTTTGGCCAAAGTGAAGATTGTCTGTTATTTAACGGGATCCTAGCCCACTAGAAACAAGGTTTCCCGAGTACTCAACAGAGGGTTAGAGGCTCGCCGAAAAATAGTTGGAGGCAAGTATTAAATTTGCAATATTCGTTTAATAACTTTAGTGCTTAATCCATTAAGCTTGCCAAATAGAATCCTTAATTTCTTAATCAGAACTAGGGATTAGATTCTTAAAGTATGATAATGAAATTGAAGTTTCTTCATAGATCTATCCTTAGATCTTAGAAGTATAAATTGCAATAGAAAACTCTTCGATAGTTAATGGCTATTCACAAGGAGACAAAGCCAAAGTTTGCAATAAGGCAAGAAGCGCAAGGCGCACCTTATTTCGACATTCTAGAAGTCCAAGGCTTGGCCAAAGGATTCTGTAGTGTGAAAAGGGCAAAGACATAATCATTATAATCTTCTGGGAAGATAAAGGACATATCCCAAGATTTCTGCCTAAATTGTGGCAAAAGGGGACACGGAAGCGTGACTGTCGTATGGACAAGGCAGACATGAAGGAATTGAAGACGGGCAAGGCTCTGATTTCAAATATGTTTGTTATAAAATATGTTCATTACTAGTATTAAAATTGGATTTTAGTTACTGACTGTGGTACATAAATATATACTGTTGTGCAGAATCTGCTGAGAGTAGGATTACTAACTTCAGTTGAGATTTATCTGCGAATTGGAAACGGGATGAAAGTCGATGTTTAACCATAGATACCTAAGTTTAGGAACTACCCTTTGGGTGTGTACTTAAATTAGGAAACTGTTACAATGTAACTAGTTTGACTAGAAACATTATCTCTATATCAGTGT